>ML785860.1:426177-437861 GCA_009831015.1 Picea engelmannii
ATATATATATATATATATATATATATATATATATATATATTCGATCCCATACACCATCCATTTTTTCTCAACCAAATTATATTCAACAAATCAGATCTAGTTCCATCGATTCTCCATTAAGTTAGGCTACAAAAACCTCCATGAAAACTATTCTTTAGCTTCCTTCCCTCACACCTAGTTCTTCACAAAGACCTTAATGCTTAGGATCCATCCGATCTGATCATTGAACAAATTGTGACCGTTGATATGTTCTTTATCCAAGAAGGCACATTGTACAACCTTTACACAAAACAACCGTCCAATCATTTCTTCATTTGATCACAACCATATGATTTGGGTATCCAATGAATCTCCTCTGTTGATATGTGATCGCTTTCATCGGGACCACCAAGCCTATTAGAGACCTGGGACCAAAATACTCAACAACTATATGATCTGGTTCAGATTTTATCTAGTCCATCGATTGTATCCTTGTTATCAGGATCATTAGGGTACACTCAACAAATAATGTCCTCATTTCTCAACAATCGACCGATCTTATATCAATGTATATCATTGGATCTTGGAGTCTTGTTTGTCAGAAACCGTCCAATTCATAATTTAACTATACTCAGACCATAGCCTCTCCAATGACACGTGCACCGACAGATCCAATGATCCTTAGAATCTAGAATCAACATCTTTGATTGCATCGGTCCTTTAACCCGCACAATGGTTATCTTTGGTCACTCTAACTGTTCGTGATATTGTTAGGGGGGAACCAAAATGATCCATGGCTAATATTTCATCTCGCATGCATGCCGACCTATGGTCTAGATTTCTCCTCAGAGCTCCTTGGTTAGAGTACCTTTGTTGCAGGTAACATAATCTACTCTGACTAGAGCCTCTCTGATGAATGATGTATATCTTCTTGCTACCCAAATCAATGAATCATATTTTATATAATGTCATAATGGTCTCCACATCCAACTAGGGCCAACTTTCATTTCGCACAATCATAAATTGACACATGTCATCCTTTTGGATACTCTATTTTCCATGTTAACATCCGGACATCACCCTAATTTCCAAGTTGTCACAACACGTCATCAATTCCTCCAACCCTTTTCATATACCTTGCTGACATGGAACTTGACATGTGGCATTGTCCTTGCTTCTTTCATGTCTCTCAAATTACAACTGATGTGGCTCAATTGAGATGGGTCACTATCATTCTCAGAGCCCCACTTTATCGAAGTACCTCCGCTCTCAGTCCATTCTGATCATTGCTTCTTTGAGGAATAATGGATATCTACTAGCCATGCCAAATCAATGACTATCGCTAGCTCTCATAGTTTTTTCCATCAGTGTCTCATTTCAGCCTTGCTCTTTGATTAACATTCCAGATTCTCTTCCGCTACAGCTTCGATAGATCGACAACTATTGTTAACTACAAGTCTCCTTCATCGTTGAACTCTTGCATGCTCTGGTTTGATGTGGCTACTATATTTTTATGACAAGTGGAATAATGGTACCTCTGTGTGGCATTATATGAGGTCTAACACGTGGTTATACCATTGCTACTTAAACTATGTGGTCCAATCATTATGTTACATGTGGCTGTTATTGTGGCTCAATCCATTAGAGGTCTATGGGCCTCTTCTATATGACCTCGGGCTATGACCAAGTGCTTAGGTCATAGAACTACTTTTGGTCGGAGTTTATCAAAACGGCCCGAGCTAAGCACTTCAAAAACTCAAACTATGATGGAACCACACCACTTCAAATAGTTCTACATCATCAATCTTTTCTTAAGAATTTAAGCTCTACCATCAATTTAGACAATGGCTTGTTCGCTTGAATTTACACTTCATAAAATCACCTTTTCATTATAATCCATTGAAAGTCAAATCTTCTTGTGTATGTGGAATAATTCATAGGTTGTTGTTTACTTAATATTGGTTAACTGAGGCCTATAGGGGTGTAGACCGATTGGCAAGTGCCATGTAAGTGGAAGGAAATTTGTAAAAATGAGGTCTTAAGTTTGATTCTCACCTCGATTTACTTGTGCTCCATTCTTGTGGGTTGGGTAGATGCACCTGGGGTTATAGTGGTAGACAACGAGGAAGAACCCCATGTCACGCGAGTACGAGAACCGAACGTTGTTGATTCCCCCAGTACAAAAAACAAATATTGGTTAACTAATACCTCTCTTGCTAAGCTCATTGTTGTTCATTCCTACAGTGCTTTCGTGATCTTCCCCTACACTATATAGGTTTAGAAAAATGTAATTATCATTCCATAAGACTCTTTACTTCCTCTATTATGCACATGAGCATTGTTTTCTTCCTCTATCTATCTAGTTCGATCCTTGGACTTGTCATCATAGAGTACCTTTGATATCAATGGAAACATCATTTTAAACACCCCCTCTTGGTCTTCCTCTCCCACCCTCTCACACTCTCAAACAATCCATCTCTACCCATTTTCTCTTTACCTCTTGAATCTAACTCTCACTCTCTTGATCACTATATCCATCTCCCTCTCTCGCCTACTCCCCCCACCTTGATCTCTTTTCCTCTATCGAACCCCCCTTCCCTCTCTCCCCCTACCTTCCTCTCACTTTCTCTCTCTAACCCACCTCTCTATATCCATCTCCCTCACTCTCACACACTCTCTTTGTCTTCCCCTCTCCTCATCTCACACTTTATTTATTCCTCTCTCTCCACCCCCCATCTCTACATCGCAAGGCAAGAAATGGCCTTGACGTAGACATGCCAAGACTTAGACCTATACCTATACATGGAAAGACATAGATCATGACCTAGACCATGACCTATACCTATACGATGACCATGAACTAGACCATGACCTAGACCTATGCGATGATCATGACATAAAACATGAAATAGACCTAGAGCTAGAGCTAGACCATGACCTAGACCATGACATAGAGCTAATACTATACCTATACCATGACCATGACCTATACCAAGATGTATTATACCCCCCTAGCTTCATCTAAGCCTAGGCATAACCTATACTCGACCCTTAACCCCCTCCACACTCGATCCCTAAGCGCACTTTTCATATACCTCTTGTTAAAGGCCCCACAACCCTAGAGTCGACATCTTGGTTCTCTCACCATTGATTTATGATTCAAAACATTTTCAATCCTAAGCCCTTAGGTCCTAATTGTCCCCAAAACCCTATAGATATTTATTCATAAAGGTTTTTGGTCTACAATAAATTCTATATATGTTTCATTGAGAGGATGCACACGCTCTTGTGACTTGAAAGCCTTGAGGTTGGGTGCTCATTTCTTCCCAATAGGAATGCCTTCCTAGAATGAACACATGTTATAGGAATGGATGTGTGTTCATGTTGGGCTGTTTTATGTGCGAAGAAAACTAATCAATCTCATTTATCTTAAAAAATCAAACAATCTTGACATATACATGCATAAATAGAAAGAACTGACATGTTTTTTCTCTTTTTGTCTTGTTGTTTAATTCATATACAATTTTGTGCTATTGCAAGACAATTGTGGGAAGAATTGGAAGACAAATTTGTTCAAGTGGAATTGGAATTGCTAGTTGTGTCTTCTTGCATAATAGCAATACAAATTTGTCTAATTGGAATTGTTAGTTGTGTCTTCTTTTGTAATAGCAAGACAAATTTGTCCAATTGGAATTGTTAGTTATGTATTATTTTGTAATACCAAGACAAATTTGTCCAATTGGAATAGTTAGTTGTGTTCTTCTGTAATACCAAGAAAAAATTATCCAATTGGAATTGGAATTGTTAGTTGCGTCTTCTTGAGTAATACCAAGAAAAAATTATCCAATTGGAATTGGAATTGTTAGTTGTGTCTTCTTGTGTAGTACCAAGACAAATTTGTCCAATTGGAATTGGAATTGTTAGTTGTGTCTTCTTTTGTAATACCAAGACAAATTTGTCCACTTGGAATTGTAATTGTTAGTTGTGTCTTCTTGTCTAATACCAAGACAAATTTGTGGTAGGGTGCTTGGAAGATAATTTTTCTCTTTAAAGATGGGGAGTTGATGGAATCGAGATAGAAAGTCCTAGAGGAAATAAACATCCATTGAAAAGGTAGAAGAATAAAGAGAAAATGAAAAGTTACGTATGTCAAAGTGTAGGCTTTCAAAAGAGGGAAATCCAATTTATAGTGGAATAGATGTTGTTGTTGTTTCTCCTCCATCACCAAAAGAAAAGTGTAGGAGTTCAGTAGAGACCAATTCAATCAGTATATCATCACAAAAGGTTGTTTTGGATGACCAGATGATGGAGGAATTTCTTGGAGTTGATTATACAATCGATGAAATTGAAGCGGCAATTGGTGCTGAACATTATGGTGAAGAAGTTCATATGGTGCAACCTCTTGTTGGACAGTCAAATGTTCTATAAACTAGTCATGTTAATGTCTACTCTCCTCCCAAAATTGATCCACCAATGATTGAAGGGGAAAGAACTACAACATTTTTAACTCCATAGCAGGGACGTCAAGAGTTCCATAATAGGGGTTCATCGTCCCTACCTATATTGAGAAGTGTACGGTGAAGAACTCCTAAATGCATTCAAGTGGATGAAAGTGGTGTAGCATCCCTTGAAGGTAATTTACCTAATTATACTATTCATTATTATTCTTATTAAATCTTCAAAGAATATTTTGAACCAAAATCCGATGTCAGTAAATGTAAATTTTTTTACTTTGCTAAAATATAGAATCTTCACTGTTGTTAGGAGAATTTTAGGTATGGAAACAGTTAAAAGTTTAGAAAAAATTCATCATATTTTTAGAAACCTTGTGGATGTTTTTCAAAAAATTGGTAATAAATCTCATTCTAAAGATTGTAATGCATCCCAACTTATCTTATCACAATCAATTGTTAACAATATCACAAGAAAACATCGTTTGCTCCAACAAGCCTCTCATATCATCAAATGCAATATAAAAACCATTAGAAATTATTCTAATAGATGAGATAGCCTTGACTCAGGTGGCCCAACATATTTGTGGGCCTTCACTGGTAGGATACCTTGTTCTGACATAAATTTAATTGGAGCAATTAAGGGACTAGTACATGATTTATGGCATGAGAACACTAAGCCTTCTTCCAACCAAAAACATGTACTAAAATTGAGAAGGGGATCTAAGGACCATGAAACCCATATTAAAAAATTTCTTGACATTAAAAAGACATAATTGTATGAAAGATTCAGGATAGTAAACAATGCACTTAAATTGGGCCAAATATCTTTCCATAAATGCAGGCCTTGGCATGTTCTAATAAACACAATTCGTAACACATGTTGTTTTATATATCACATTAAGTATGGTTATTATTATGAGACACACACACACACACACACACATATTTTCATGTATTTCATAACACCCTTTTGTAGGAATGCTTAGTTATATTACCATCATCGTCATCTAGAGACTTTCTTCACAACATCTTGTGTACAAGGCCAGAAGTTGTACATTTTATCAAAAACAATTTTTCGATGGGACATTCCCTAGGTGCAGTGGAATGGAATTACTGAACAATTGAATTCATGTAAGAGATAAGTATGAATTGGGGAGGAAGGCGGTTTCCTTGCAAAGCTTTAAATATGTCTCATATGATATTGATGGAGGGAAGGAAATAAAAAAAATACAATTGGTGACTTTATAAGTACAAGTATGACTTCATGAAGGAGTTCATAAAAAAGACACGACAATATGTTCAATATGTCCATGTGGATTGATGGTAGGACACACATTTTATAATATGCAGAGATACATTTCTCATTGGTATTTTATTATCAGTGGTTGATTTTGCTAAGAACAACACCCTTCAACTACAAAATGAGATTCAAGACAATATTATCACTCAGAGTAGGTTAACATAATGGTCCATATCACATACAGGCATGGGTCAGATAGTAATGAAGAAAACAAAGTTATATTGAACGAGTATCACTTATACATAAGATATGATCGGTACCATGACTTAGCCTACGTACAACATTGCTTTCAGTTGTTTTACAATCACTTTAAGGAGAAGAACATACAGATGGATCAACATTGGATTTGTTCATACGGTTTCATAGGCTAGTTAAAAAATGCTCGTGTATTTCAATGGTTGTGTATGTTGCACCAAAAACTCAAGGTACCACACATTTGGAACTATTTCTAGTCTAGGAACGAGAAAGGGGAGCATACTAGACCAAGTGCATGCATAAAAAGAGCATTACACAGGTAAGAAATGAAGTTCACAACTACTTCCCTCATTCGAGATGCCAAATCCATTGTTGAATGGTGTTCTTCAGTTATGGGAGAGGGAAAAAGAACCTGTGAAGACTAATCACACAAGAAAGGACATGTACATAGATATTTTTGGGAGGTGCTCTATGTATATCGGTCACAATGGTATGAATGAAAAAACATCTAGGGCACTCATGGATTCCATTCAGTTCAAACATCATACAATGCAACAGTTGAAATATGGACGAGAAAACTCTCTTGATTATGTGGTCCATGTAGTAGTAATGAATGGAATGATTGTGAATCGATAGAATGGGTTGCTAGATAGGATCATGTATCACTCCCCATTGGTCAACATATAATTTTGGAATTATCTCAGTTGGAGGAGGACCAATCAAATATTTCAACATATTATGATCATGACTAAGATCTCATACTACCAGGTTCATTGAAACCTTCTATTAAATTTTGAATAAATAACATCAATTTTTTATTCTTTGGTCATTTAGTGGACTCATGTGTTGGCACTCCTTTTTTTGCAGGGCACATATATGTAGTGGTTTACCCAAGAGGTAATAAATGGGGCATTGATTATTGGCTAGAACGTTCCTTAGAGGGAGATAATACCCTCATGTGATCATTAATAGACCCTGAAGGAATTGAATTTTTGATTGGGTCGATGGTTATTAAAGGAGAATATATGACACGGGATGGAAGAACACGGAAGAAAGTTGGTTATGTATTTCAATATTATAGACTAGGTGAATTTATATACCACTTTACGAACTTGGTTGTTGGTACAAAAATCCAAATACAAATAATGCCAACTAAGAACTCATCAAAGGTATGATACTTATTTCCTTACCCTGAGCACAAGAAGTTAATGGAGATCGTAGGTATCTAAAATGAACAATTGAACAAATATTTCATATTTATGAATGATTGAAAATTTGACTTCATTTTACGGTTGTTATGGTATTCTTGTATTTTGTGGTTCTTTTTTGTTGTTATGGAACTATGTTTAGCCTTCTCTTTTCCTTCCTTTCCTTTCTTTCCTAGCCTTGCAAAATTTAGCCCCTAAAATCATCTATGTGTTTCACCCAACCATAGATGGTGTTGTTCCAAGTCTCAACAACAAGTCACCATCAAGCTAGGGATATGAATTTACAAGGATGGTTCTAGGGTGTCAATCAACTTCCCAAACTAGTCAACACTCAAGCTCTCACATTTTTCTCAACACACAACAATTCAAAGTGCACCATCTCTCTTATCTCCAACCTACACCACCCAAATACAATGAACCGCCTTCACTGCCATGCAATCCATTAGAATGCCCAATTCTTTCCATGGCTCTAATGCATCTGGTCAATAATATCCATGCTAGGACTCTTAGGATTCACAATTTTGAATAAATTTTAGCACATACCAATGCATTTTAGACATGCAGGCATTAATTCATGGCCGAAATGCACCGATAATTACTACAGGAAACAAACAACGCTGATTTCCCAACAATTCATTTTTCTTTCCCCAGCTAAGATCAAGGATGAATGAGAAATAACGAATGAGTGAACGAGTGAATGGAGAAGAGTGAATAAAATGAAGAGTGTGAACCCACAAAAAACCCAAATTGGGTTTATATATTTACTTGGAAAATAAGAACCACATGGCCTTCCCCAAGAAGCTCATGTAACCACCTCTCTCAATTAAAACAATTACGGGTAGATAAAATATAATAAAAATATTTATCCCCTTATGCCCCCTCTCTCATGGAATCATATCCCCCTATAACTCTTTTCCTTGTTTGTCTTGCAGCCAACACTGTAATTTTTTATTAATAATGATCAAGTATTACATTTCCTAGGCACTCCAGCCTATTTTAATTGTTTGAGTGCTTCGGCCTTTTATAAAATAACAAAATACATTATTTAATCATGGGTCTCAAAACTAGGGTATTACATAGAGTCTCTACCTCTAGTAGTAGAGACATTGATGCACCCGACTCCAATGGTGGACCTAGGCTAGTAGTTGTATTGATTGACATTTATATTGATTTCTTTATTTTTGACTGGATATATATATATATATATATATATATATATATATATATATATATATGATATGTTTATTATAGTTTTTGTTGATATGTATGTTTTTCATGTATATTCATATGTTTATTGCTCATGCATATTATGTTTTTCATATAATGTTGTGGTTGTTGTTGTTTTTGTTTGATTTAAAAAGAATCTAATATGAGTATGCTCATGATGAACACTGCTGATAATTTCTCTTTTTTAAAGTGAAATTTGATATGTATCACTCTTTTAAATTTATAGTTTCCATATAATGTTTAACTTTACTTTTATGAAAACGTTTAATTTGGATTGTGATTGCAAAATGTAATAACCATTAATTCCATATAATGTTTAACTATTATTCGAGATGAATTGTTTGTTGTCCAACAATAGATATGTTGATTAAACTTGTTTAGAAACAAAAATATTTAAATATGATGAGTGAAATGATTGTCATTTGAATATTGATGTTTTTTTCATATATTATAATAATAACATTATAACATAATTAATCACTAATAATAATGTTAATTTTTTAATTTTGTTTATTGAAAGATTACAAGACAAAGTTATAATATAATTGTTTAGTAAAATCACAATGATTGTGTTTTATTAGTATTTAATTTTCACAAACTTTATTAATTTATATTCACCAACTATTATAATATATGAAATTTATTCAATTAAATTTAAAATAATAAAGACAGAGAATAATAATACATTTTCATCTATACACTTATCACGAAATGGTTTCACAATTTTTTAATCTAACACAAACTTTATGAATATTTTATTAAAAAATAATATCCCCAACATTTTATAATTAGTATTTTAAGAACTCGTAAAATTGACAAAGGTTTCTATACTTTTAGATAAGTATGGATCATTAAATTTTTCCTTAATTCCTACTAGGCTCTAGAAAATGACTCTTTTAGAATTTTCATGTCCTTCCTATATTGACACTTATTTCAAGGAGAATTCAAAATGGATGATCAATATAAGTTTATATGATTATAAAACTAAAGGATGGAGTGAAATAGGTGAAGACCATGATAGTTTCACTAGTCAAGGTGGGGAATACCATGAAAGTTGGTAATACCAGCACCACAAGTATTGTATATGTTGCACATAGTTATTTTGTTGGAATTGTCCTTAGAAGTTCCATGAAAGTAAGTATATATTTATTTGAATTTTGATTTTTTCAAACTCTAAACTTTTTGAGGTTTGAATATTTTTTAATATCTTTATTTTTTGTTAAATAAAATAGAATTTAAAATAAATATTTACTATTGTATGCCACCAAATTTGTGATATCTCAATTAATGATTAGTAATTCAAAGTTTAACACAAAC
Source organism: Picea engelmannii (assembly GCA_009831015.1). Classification (NCBI taxonomy): domain Eukaryota; kingdom Viridiplantae; phylum Streptophyta; class Pinopsida; order Pinales; family Pinaceae; genus Picea; species Picea engelmannii. The sequence continues at coordinate 435,858 of ML785860.1, forward strand.
ATATTTTAATACAATACAACATAAATTTTCTATAATAAACAATAAATATGACTATGAAAATATATCAAAACCACATGTTATGCTTGTATGTGTATTTAATGTATTTTCAATATGGTGGTTGTAAATGGTTGTTAACTTTTCATATCCAACATAATTATAAAATGAAGGGAAAAAAACATAATTGTCCATTATAGATACCCATATTAAAATGACACGTCCACAATATAAATGTCCAAACAAATAATATACAAATCAGTCTTAGTTGCCATCACTCTGATTATCTTTCTCGCTTGGAATTGTAACATTGTTGATCTCAAAAAGATGTTTAAATCTCAAATCATGTCTCACTATGAACCACCAATCCCCATACAACACATCTAGGTAAAAAAACAGTTGGTTGCAATGTTTTTGAAAAATATAAGTCTCCTTACTTTCAATCCACATTGTTTTAAAGTTAATACATATTATCCCACTATCATGATCTTCCTTTACGTTTTTCCGGTAAAAGTTATCCCACCACTTGCAACAAAAAAAAACACATTGAAATGATGAAAAGTCCACTTGCATGATCTCTTGTATATTTATAATGTAAGCTAACTTCCCCTCTATCAGGTTTTCATCACGGTGGATAGCATAACTAGATTGGTCTAACTTGACCTCCACTCCACAATCTTGTGTTATGTGGCCTTCATCAACATACTTAGTGCAAAAATGATGTCCATATTCCCTCATAGATGGGAAGAAATACACCTGTAAAAATGTGAAGAAAGGGTGGTGTCATAAGTCTAATAATTGAAGAATTAATAAAAACATAATACATGTTACAATTCAAATGTGCAATATTATAAATAAAATGTGGTAGTCAGAGAGGTTGTTACAGAGTTGTTGCACCCAATTCATATGTTTAGTGAATTTATATATTCTCCATGTGGGTTACGTCCAGACACCACATATTTCTCTTGTATTTGATCAGCCACCCAACTGTTGGGACATATTTTTGGCAAATTTTATTTTAAATAATCAAGATAAGGCATGCTTATACCTTTCAATTGTATAAACATTTTCTTGTCACTATCACATTTCCTTCTTTTCTCTTAATACAACATGACCCATAGTCCCATTTCTTCCATTTTGTAAATAACAAATTTGTTGATGGCGTCCATTTCAAAATTCGTTGATATATACAAAAATTCAAAACAAATAGCATGAGATCAAATATATATTATCAACTTAAAGAATGAACTTATTGATGGCATAACAATTTATAAATTTGTTGATGTATAAAAGAATTCAAAAGAAATAGCATGGGATGAAATATATATTATCAGCTTCAATGTAAACAATTTATTTGTACTAAATTGACAAAATATAACTGACTTACTCTTTATCAAGAACCTTTTTCCATTTGTTTGGAGTATATCCCCTTCCATTTTGTCCTCATATTGATGGTCATACCAAACGAATACCCCTTCTGTGCTATTTATTTTCTTGATGTACTCACTAACATAATAGAATGACTTGTATACTATGTACCCCTCTGCCATAGAGCCCTTCAATTTTTCCTTTTTTTGAACAAACCCCTTCAAGTTTTTCATGTACCACTCTAAGAAGAACATACAATGACATGATAGAACCCCAGCTAATTCAACCTCATTATGTAGGTGAATTAGAAGATGGAAATGCAAGTCCATAAAACTCATCGACAATTCATTCTCAAACATACAAACAATCTCAACTATTTCTCAGCTCCACCAAGGAATGTTAGCCATATGCATCTTCCTTGATGTGATACAATGTACAAATGAAAATAATTTCAATATGGCACATTGTAGGTCCCAAGGGAAGTCATGGTTCACACAACCATGCATGAGTAAAGGATAATGACACTACAAAATAGACACACACATCATTAATTTCCATAAAATTGTGAGTGCATAACATATTTTTACTAACATCAATATATAACTAGAGGAATCATGTATTCAACATACATAACCTTAGAAG
>ML785860.1:438342-460085 GCA_009831015.1 Picea engelmannii
AGAGGGAAAGAGCTAAGGAAAAAAAGTGGAATAGAAAGAGAAAGTGGGGAAGAAAGGGGGAGAGAGGGAAGGAGGGGGAGGTGATAAGGGGGATAGAGAGAGAGAGATAGGAAAGGAGAGATAATAATAGGGTGGGAGAGAGAATAAGGTGGAGAAAATATAGAGAGATTGAGTGGGTTAGAGAGACAGGAAGAGAGAAGGGGGTGGGAATGGGGGGAGAGAGGGAGAGAGAGGGGAAGAGGGAGGCAAGAAGAGTAGGGAAGAGGGGGCAGAGAGAAAGGGAGAGGGAGAGAGGGGGGGGGTATAGTGAGTGAAAGAGAGGAATATAGAGGGAGGGAGGGAGTGGGGGAACACACACACACACACAGAACATGTGCACATATTTTTCTATTACTAATAATGTCTATGCTTTAGGAATGTGTGCACATTCCTAAAGTGGGCATGTTAATTTCATTACAATTTTGTTTTAGGAATGGAGAAAGTTCTTGAATATGTGTTTCTCTAGAATGTGTGTGAGTTCCTAAATAATCCAATTTGGTAAGTCTGTGTGGCGGTTTGGTGAGTACTGAGGCTGTAGGATTAAGAATGTGTGCATGTTTCTAGGAATTCACACGTGTTACTATGTGCACACATTCCTTAGCACCCCATTGTCACTTTTTTTCCATCAAATTTATGTAGTCCCCATTAAGTTAATGGTGCAGTTAATTAAGTGAAATGTACCAGTGTAGTTCGAGGCCAATTATGCATCAGTTGTGGGGTGTTCCAAAGGATGCACTGCTTGGTTTTTAAATTTTAGTGTGGTGCTCTTTATTGAATAGTACCAATGCATACATTTATATAAGACACATTGGAGGTAGTGATTACTATGAATTTAACATAGGATGCACCACTTTAGGGTGAACCGAAGCGTTCAAGAACACCACAGGAATTTGGAAAAAAAAATTGAAAGCAATTCCAAATTTACCGCTAAATTAAAATTTTAATTAGATGAAAATCCAAATAGGAAGCTAAAAAACAATTTTCCTGGCCTCTTATGTCCCGAGGAGGCATGGTTTCACTGCTGAGAGAAAAATGAAAATTCAAGGTAATTTCCAAAATTTGGAAATGTGTGGAATCTACCAATGGAGTTAACTAAGTCATTGTAGATCACTGAAAACAAGGCATCTTTGGAAGGAGGGTGAGAACCAATGTTTTCTTGATAGTTTGAAAGCACATGATGAACTATAACAATGAAAATCAGTTTGGTTATTTTTTTTTTTAATTTATCCTACTACAGTACGATTGACAACAAATATGCACACCACTGCGTAATGTTTGACGAAAGCAATGCACTTTATTCAGTGCATCTTATTTTTATTATATCATATGAAATTTCTTTTGAACATTGACACACTAGTGCTTTATTTTTTATGTCTTCATCAATGCGAATGTACCTTAAACGTGCATAGGTAAAAAACCTACACAAAAACCTCTGACCACTTTCCTCCATTGACAAACTCAGTTATAAATAGTGACAATGTTTTTGAATATTTAAGCATTGGTGCATTATGTTTTAGGTGTGCACCTATGCATATGGACATTAAAGGAACTCCAACAAAAAAACCTTTGCAAAAACCTCTTGCCGCCTGCCTCCAGAAATAACCTCCTCTATAAACAACTAAGGGGTAATTTTGGGGGGAGGTTCCCTAAAAACATCCACTAGATGGTGTTCTCCTTATAGTGACCTTTTCCACCACATCCATCCATAGTGGTTGCACTCATATGCCACCCACCCCCACCACATTATTCATACGATACATCCACAATGACTATGTGATTTGACAAGTATTTAGTCACTAATTTAATCATTAATCCTTCATTGATAACACATATTTTCTCAGTTAACGAGATCTTTAAATTGAAAGCGCATCTTGCATTTTTATGTATATAGATTCAATTTAACTAGAATCTTTACTTATGCAATTAACTTGCATAACTCATTCACATAAGTAAATTGCAAAAAGTAAAGAGGAGATCAAAGAGAACAAAATTACAGAAATACACCAAAACTTGATAACGAAGTTCACTAGACACCATGGCTACATCTCTGGGTCCGCTTCTCATGGAGTGGCCTTTTCATTAAATCAACAAAATTGGAAAAATTACATGAACATTTCCAACTTTTGGAAATGACTCTCAATTCTTCTACTCAGATCCAGTTCTGATCTACACCATTGCATCTACCTCAGAATTCTAATACAAAATGACTATACACATGACTATGTTTTGTTTTGGGCTTCCCTCATTACCAAAAATCCTCTTGAGCATGAAAATTGCCTCCTCCCAATGGAAAGGCCCCCTTGGTTATATATCAAAGGGTCAATACTTCAAGTCTTCCTTCACCCACATTTAATGGGATTTGGTCTCATTTAATTTGGGGAATAAAACATACCAAATATCAACTTTAATACATACATGGCCCAATCAAACCAATTAATTGGTTAACTATAACAATATATCTCAACAACCATATATGGTTTTCCCCCAATAATATATGGCCTATGCAACAAAAATCATAAATAATAATCATATGGTATTTAAAAATCCCATATATAATATATGGCCAACTAATTTTTGGTCAACTATATATATATATATGGTTAAAATCTATAACCATATGACATAATCCATCTATATGATATGATTCCCCACTTTTAATGGCTTTGACCATTTTTTTTAAATGGGTATGAAACATACGTTTTAACAACCATATAATATATATGGTTTATAACCATATATCATATAACAAATAGACATATTTTAAAATAACCAAATCCACTTTTAATGGATTTTGGATCCTCTTTTAATGGAGATTGGATCCACTTTTAATGTAATATGGTTTTTTTGATAAATATTTTTATATGTTTAAAAATAATTTCAATTCATTTGTTAAATAAATAAACCATAACTAATGAAATATTTCATGACCACTTGTGCACCATGTGTCACTTGCTCATTAGTCCACCTATCTTCCACTTGTCACTGCCACATCAACACTACCACATCATGATGTCAACTTTCCATGTCATCGTGCCCTATCAACACTTCCATGTCATCACTTCCACGTCAGCATGACACTATCGCGTGTCTCTGTCACTTTGACTTTTTTCCTATTGGACCAAAAATTTGACCGGTCATAACTTTTGCATAAGGAGGTTGTTTGAGCTGTCATTTGCACAATCAGAAAGATCTCGTCGAGCTATTTGAAATGGTGCCAATATTTAGACAATATCAGGACTTTAAAATTTTTTCCATCCTGGATCCTCCTGGGTCACTACACATGTACATAACCCACTAGTTATCCTTGTTGCAGAATAGATTATGAAATCCACTGAGTGCTCCACTTTATAATGACTCTCCATCATTTCCTCTCTTATTCATGGTGAGATCATTTGTTTATGATTTTTATGTATCATGAATGTAATTGAATTTATGCATTTTTGTTTAAATTGCACTATTTGATCCTTGTAACTATTGTAGGGTGGCATCGCTGAAATATTAGAGTCATGGAGAAGGGAAACACCCTTGTGATTTTTAGTGTCATATATGGTGAGTTTTCTTATCTTGAATTATAAAGTATCATTTTGTAAGTCTATTAATTCATTGTGGGAAAAAAATTATAAGAATGTTGTTTCTTTCTCCAGTCTTTGAAGTGACAACCCACACCTAGGTGCAAAACCACTCGAGGTTTTGCTTCCAGTAAGAGTTCAGAAATATCAATTTCTAAGCTTCACATGATATTTATGAGGGTGAAAGTGGTCAATGAGTGACCAATGCGTATCATTTTTTATCTAGTGAATCTTCGAATATTAGGGTCACGGAGAAGGGAAACACCCTTGTGATTTTTAGTGTCATCTATGGTGAGTTTTCTTATCTTGAATTATAAAGTATCATTTTATAAGTCTATTAATTAATTGTGGAAAAAAAATTATAAGAATGTTGTTTCTTTCTCCAGTCTCTGAAGTGACAAACCACGCCTAGGCGCAAAACCACTCGAGGTTTTGCTTCCAGCAAGAGTTCAGAAATATCAAGTTCCAAGATTCACATGATATTTATGAGGGTGACAATGGTCAATGAATGACCAATGGGTATCATTTTGTATCTAGTGAACCATATGTCACTTTTCCATGTTTGGGCACCTGTTGACATTTTGTATATTGAGCATGATGTGCCATTTTGTAAAAAATGTATGGTTGAGATGATTTTGAATACACACACACACACACACATTTCATGGAAAGTGTTTTATGAAATGCAATGTTTTTTAATTTGATTTTGATGAATGATTCTTATGGTGATATTGCTAAAAATTCCATCTTTTTTCGTTATGATGACAACCTTCCAATTCCATATTTTTCTCTAAGAATATATTCAAAGTAGTTATGGTCCCCAATTACCAAGCCCACTATTGGAGAAGGGACACCCACATATTATAGACCTTAATAAGCCTTAAAATATTCACATTATAATCCCATATACCAAGCTAAAATAAAACTAATAAAACCAAATACAAATTGTTCTAGCAGGATCCAAAGATCTCAAGTAAAACCGCCAACAAAAGTTCCAACATGAATCTCCAAAAATAGTTCGGAAACAATCCAAATATGCCCTTATAAATAAAAAACAACATGTTAGTGAACAACTTTCAGGAAGAAAAAGGATAGTGAAATTTCAAGTATTGCCTATCAATGTTTTCCTAGATGTTCCATTGAATGACATCCAACAATAATCTAGCCTTGGGAAATCCATTTTCCATTTCATTATTTTCCATGTAAACATGATGAAAGGATACATGACTAAATCTATAAGATAGTGTTTGAATCCCATGGAAAATATACATTAACATAATATATAAACCATGTAATGTAGTTAAATGACATTATTTCTTATGATGTTAGTTTTTTCATAGCATATCATGTCAATTTCATAAATACTTATCCATCTCATTATCCATATCATAGCTCAATACCCTCACATGTATTAGAAAATCATCATATCATCAAACAATGTAGAAATCCATATGTGACTTACCATTTATATTATAACTTTGTCATCCCATGTTTAATCATCAAGTTATTAGATAATTTTTACATAATGAATTATTAAAGCTATTACCCATGTCTACTCATTGCATGTCCTTCTATCATATCACATTCTCATATTAAAAACAATTATCATCACTTTTTTAATCCCATATTTAATTGAGATAACCATATATATAATCCCATGTTTTAACCTCATAACATGAATCAAGCATACCTTAACTTGATAACACAATCATACATGAATTACCATGGCATATCTTATTACCAAGGAAAAATTATACATTCTTAGTTATGAATTATATTATTACCATACCAAAATCATCTCATTCATATCCTACCACTATAATACAAATCAAGTACATGTCTTTTTATCATACATGCATTTCCATTGCAATTCTTATCATTGTAACACATATCGTACATGTCTTTTCACATTGCAATTCTTATCATTGTAACACATATCGTACATGTCTTTTCATTGCATTCCTTATAAATATGAAATTAATCATCTCATATTCCTTATCATGTCTTACCTTTACAAGTCTTAGTATTTGCATTAGAATTCCTTTCATCGGAATATCATGGATATTCTTCTTCATCCAATATATGATGGAATCTTCTAATATTTCTCCCAATCATCATCCCAACAATTCTATATTGAATCCTACCATTATATCACCTTCCTACTCTAATAATAAAATCTTCCTACTATAATAATAAAATCCATCCTATTGTGACCAAACCAAATTGATATGGAATCCTACTATGGAAATGACAATCCTAATTGAGATATAAATTATATGAAATATAGGTATGGCATTAGAATATGTTTGAATACAGAGTTCTTGCATAGTTAATATGGTTGACAAACAATTTAGAGACATCGTCAAACACATGAAAGATTAAAATTGATTAAATGTAATAAATGATTCGAAGTATGGGCTCTAAAAGGATTGTGTCTCAATGTCGAGTTAGACTTTTTGATAAGAATATGGTTCATGGTCTTGGGAATGATTCTACCTACTATATCGAGTGGAGTAGGTTGAGAATGATTGTTATGGACGCAAGGGATAATAGAATGGGTGGAATCCACCAACCCTCACACCTAGTTGACTCCTTGATTTTATCTCATCCAAATTCTCTTGAATGGAAATGACATCATAAGTTATTTTCCCTCTTGTCTTTGAGTACAAACATGGTATGGTGAACAATCTTGGTCTTTCCAACTTTGTTTTATGAGTATTTTGATATATGATATTGGTATCTAGCCTCGCACCTAGTTGACTCCTTGATTTTATCTCATCCAAATTCTCTTGAATGGAAATGACATCATAAGTTATTTTCCCTCTTGTCTTTGAGTACAAACATGGTATGGTGAACAATCTTGGTCTTTCCAACTTTGTTTTATGAGTATTTTGATATATGATATTGGTATCTAGTCTCTTTTTTGGACAACTTTTGTTGGGGATATAATTTGTTTATTATTTTTTTTAGTATAACCAATGATCCTAATAAGAAGACCAACCATGTATATTTTGATTTCGTTGAAATAACAAATATATTGATTTTTTTAAGAAAGTAACTAATTTAAATATTTAATTATATATATCATATTCAATTTTATGATAATTTCATATTTAATTAATAAAATATATTATTTTGTAAATTAGATGAATGAATTATTATTATTTTTATAATAGAATAATTTAATAATTTTTTTTTAATGTATTTATATTTAAATTAATAAACATTTTATATTTAATTTTGATGTTTTTCAATAATAAATTAAAATTATTTATTTTTATTAGATTTCAAATGATAGCAAAACAGTTTATCATTTATATTTTCTATTGAGGGATTTTCCCATTCATTTATGGACTTCATTTATAGTTAATGACTCTTTTATATGGATTTTATTTAAATTTATTTTGTTAATTTAGGTTTTTTTTGTGAGAATTCTAGAAGTAAATTTGGATTTTAGAAGTAAATTTGAATAAAATAGCTATTTTATGTTGTTTAAATTTTATTTTTAAATACATAAATGAATTCCTCTTGCTGAAAACTTCTAGAACACTCTAAATATACAAACTTAGTCATTCTAATCTGCTAATCCAACCATTCATCACAAAATTTAGGTTACAAAATCAAAAAAAAAAACATTAAAAAAAAATACAAAAGTTAAAATGTTTATGGCTCGCTCCTCCAACAAAGCAACATGCGTCGGCAATTGCTATTGTAAATAACTTATTTTAGGTGAACTATATACAACGGTCAACTTACTCATAATATCACTGCAATTTTAAAAAATTTTACATCAGGTTCCAAGGATGCTAGTAAAGGTTTGTCGTTTAAAAAAACCTTTAATTTGAGCAATGGAAGACTGACAAAATCAACGTCTCACACAAGTGCAATTTGAGAAAGTGAGGAACTAGTAAATGGATTTGAAATTATATATATATATAAATAATTGACTCAATAGTATATATAGAATCAAGAGTTTTTTTTTATTGTGCTCTAATTTGTTTTAAACTCAAGATGTATGTTACAACTTTGCTCTACATCCTCTATAAATTGTTGACAACTATAAAAGTTACATGGAATATAACCCTCTTATAACTATGGCTTGATTGAAATCATCATTTACACCAATTTTGTTGAGATTGTTTTCTTCTAGTGAGATTCTTCTAAAGTGCTTATGTGCTTCCCATTCTTTACTTGAAATCATCATTTACCTCCCTTTTTTTGGTTGGGATGGTTTTATTTCAGTGAAATTCTCCTATAATGTTGATGTAATGCTGATGTGCTTCTTGTTCCTTTCATCGATCAAAGATAATGTTGACAAACACAAAAGATGAATGTGTAAGGCATCAAATTGTTTAGAGAAATCACAATCACAATAATATTCCACGTGATATAGATGCAACAACATCTATATGAAGAAGATCATGATGTAGTAAAGGTTCGTAGGTTAGTGGATTGCCAAATACACAAATCATGATAGTCTTTCTTTGAAATTTGAATTTGTTTTGTAACCGAAGTGAGAGAAATGATAAAAAATATTAGGATGTAAATATGAAGTTATCTCAAACACTCAGAATAACAACAAATTTTATTAAAAAAATAAAAAGCAATGTGCAAAACAATAAAAGGAAACTACACTCAATGTAATGGATTTATGACTTTAGGATTAACATATGATTATAGATATAGGCATAGTTTATATCGTCCTTGTCTAAGGTTTTTACGTTTTTTCCCTTCTCGTTGGAAATCGACAACAAAAATATGTATGAAATCACAACTTTTTGTTGTTTAAATTGCATTTCTGAATACATAAATAGATTCAACATGTTGCAAAACCTCAAGATCACTTGGATTATATAGATTTAACAACTCAAATCTACATATCCAATAATATCTCGCCGAATTTCACCCAAATATTCCATAAAAGATGCCCAGTAAAGAGAAAAAACGTAGCACATTTAGACTATGACTTTTATAACAAAACAATGAGCAATAACATGCAATTGTTATGCTTATTATTATTATTTATTTTTTTCATAATAATTTATAAAAATAATTTTAAAATAAATTTATTAAATATAATTATTTATATTAAAAAATGATTTATATAATTTTATATAATAAATATATATTAAGATAACATTAAATATAAAAAGATTCATAAATCTCCAAAGCTAGATATGGGAGGAGGCATGGGACCCTACACCCACTAACAAGTGGCAACCACATGTCAAGTCTTGACTAGTAATGATTGGACTCACCTGTATGGGGTGTCAAGGACGAGAGAAGATGATGTTTCGGGCCTCGAGACCAAAAGTATGGGGGAAGTAGAGGTAATTAATGCCCACCCAGGTTGGCAGGCTCACCACAGGTGTGAGAACAGAGTAGCAACAGAACCGAGAGAAGGAAGACAATATTTTTACCGAGGATGTCACAAAGAACGAAGATTCGTGATGACCAACTGGATTGCATAGGGGAGGGATTTAATGTCTGAGGCTAGTGCTTGCTTTGGATATCACCAAAGAGTCGACACATCAACAAATGAAGTAAATGAGGATATTGTTACCAACCTGCTACCCGAGATCCCACACATTGAAACCCAAATTCCATCACATGGAAACAAAGATATATGGTATGCGTTGGAGGTGATTCAGCCCCTTGGCCATAACACTGAGTTAAATGAAAATTAATATGACATTACGGAAGGTCCCTATTCCTAAGTGTTTGATGGAAAGAGGAATAAAAAAGATGAGCTCGACAATGTATCACTACAAGGAAAAGACCTTTTAGCGGAGGTTATAACGAAGGTTTCTAGCGTTACAAAATTGACAAAAAATTTCAAAAAATCCTTCGCTACAACATATGTTATCGATAATGGATGTTTTTGCGGATAATATAACGGAAGCTAATTATAACTAAAAAAAATATGAGCGGCCGGAGGTGTTAGCGAATGTTTACAAATCAATGTGTTTGTATAAGGGACAAACATCCGTGTGTACATACACCTACAACACTGGTGTTGTACACTTAACGTCAAACACCGTGGCAGTAAAATATGAAATAACTAGGGCAGTTAAATATTTAAGCATCGGGGCATTTATCTTATAAGCATTGAGGCTTTAACATCAAAATGCACCGGGAGAGTTAAAAATAATTAAGCAACGAGGCTTTCTGCATAGAATACATTGGTGCGTTATTAATAAGAAGGCACCAATGTTGCATAAAATAATATGTACAGATGCGTTACAGGGAAAAACGCCCTGGTGCATTATAAATCGAAAGCACCGGTGCTTTGTAGTAACAAACAAGCCATGATGCTTATCAATAACATAATAGAGTCAATGCATATCAATAATACATACACATCAGTGCTTTGTATAAGATTAACACATCGATGGCCAAATTTTTAATATAATTTTGTGGTATTAAATTAATATTGAAACGAGTGCTAATTGATTACATAAAAGCACTGGTGCGAATTTCGTATGAAACACACCAGTGAGTTTTAATATTAAACGTGCCGATGAGATTAATAATTAAAATTCACTGAGAAACATCGACTCGTGATAGTGCAATGATTGTTATTTTTTAATTCCATTATTTATCAAAAAAATTACATATATCTTATATTTTAATTAGTGAATTTGGATATCAAGTTTGGATTAATTTGTTATATCATCAGATTTTGCATCTCTTCATTATAATATTTTGTCATCCATATATTTAATCAATGATGTAGCATTTCATAGTGACATTGGACAATGCAATAGAGTAAGTTAAAACATATTGTATTGTATGAATAAAAGCGTATTTTTCATACAAAATGGGACACTTATCGGTAATCACTTGTGTTTCAATTGGAACACTATGTCCCTTACATTAAACCAAAATTTTTTATTTTCATAGACAATTATTTCAAAAAAATATAATTGCAGCTTGCATTGATATCCAAATATATGATTGTTTCCGTTGTTGCTTCCGAGCAAGCTAGGGTTTGACGGTCGCAGGAACAATAGAGCACAACATGGTTACCAAAGGGAGCAGTAATGGAACCCCCTCATACAAGGAGGTAGTGGTGGACAGGGGAAAAGGCCCATGAGGCAGAGGTTTCAAGGACCCAGTGACGAGCACCTCAGGTTTAGGACCAAAAAAGAAGTAGGAAAGCAACACGAAAAAAAGGGACCACATGGGGGAAGAAGCCAGAGAAACCCAGAACGAATCGCAAGAACCAGAGAACCTCAATGGGGTAGAAGGGTGCAACACATGTAAACCTAAAACAACACTGATACCCAAGGTGATACTGGAAGATCCACAAACGAAACTCTTCCAGGACCAGATGAAGACGCATGCACTAATTTGCAAGTTCATGGGTTAGTGGCCCACATAAAGAACGTTGCACAATTGGATAAAATATCATTGGAAGCCAAGCGGGGAAGTGGAACTTCACCTGGGTTTGAAAGGCTTCTTCACATCATTATTCATGAACTTGGAGTACAAAGACAAATTCTTTGAGGGGGGGGGCATAATTCCACACCTCAGTAGGACTGTAAATGCAACCATGGAAAGAAAAATTCTCCCCATAGAAAGAAACCTTCAAGAATGTACCCTTTTGGTTGCGGATTTACTCTCTGTCGCTAGACTACTGACTACTCTCCACCTTCAAAGAAATCGGGAACAAACTTGGAAAATATGTGAACACATTGGAAGCAACCCTAAAAGGGAGATATACCTCCTATACAAAGATCTGCATAGAGATGGACGTTTTGTGGGCACTCCGAGAAGCCATAAGCCTAGAATTCAGGGATGAGGGATGGATACAAAGTATCGACTACAATCATATCCCATTCAGATTCAAAATATGCCATGAACATGGACACCTATTTAGATAATGCCCTCTTAATAAAAAACAAGAAGCGGAAAACACCAAAATACAACAGGATGAGGATGGGTTTATCAAGCCAAACCACAGAAATAGAGAAAACAAGAAACCAAGTAAAACCCCAATGGGAAGCAATCTGGAAGCTAGGACTAGAACAAAAGGGCATGACAAAACCAACAAAGGGGAAGAAGGAGGGAAGGAAAAGGAAAAATATAAAGAAGATAAGAACCAAGCCACAAATGAGAACACAAACAATCCAAGCAGTAAGATGGAGCACGGAGGTAGCGCAACTCCTATGGATGAAGAAAACATAGATGCCAACAAAACCATGCGGGAGGAAGATGAAGACGTGGAAATGACACCAAGCGAGGTAGGTATGGAATATCTTGACCTCATAGATATTTTGGAAAGGGAAGGAATAGATCTCCCGAACATACTGGAGCAATGGGAAAGGTAGGGAATAGAGAATGTACTAGTGGAGTAATTAGACCGTATCCAATAGCTATTCCTCTTAAGGGAGGAATAAAAATCTAGAGGGATCAAGCACATGCACAGGGAGATAGGACACCTAGGAATCAAAGCAGGCGAGGGACAACCACAACTCTCACCCAAGCAGACGAGAAGGAAGAAAGGCAGGGAATCAAACAGTGCAACCCTACAGGAACTAGGAGCTCTACTGATAAATTCAAGTAAGATCAAGAATCTCTTTCCCAAGTCCCCCCCACATATTTAAATGAAGATTATAACATGGAATATTAGAGGCCTAAACAGGCCACGAAAGCAAATAATCCTTAAAAATAGACTGGGGAAGGAACAACGAGACCTTTGTTTCATCCAAGAAACCAAATGTACTATAGATAGAATGGAAACAATTAGCAAAAAACAATGGAGCAAGTACACGACGTTGGTTGTTGAAGGGCAACAGATGGCAGGACGCATTCTCACTTTGTGGAACCCACAAATGATTAATCTACTAGCAGCCGAAGCCACTAGATACACACTTTCGGTTAACACACAAATCATAGGTAACACAGAGGTGATTCTATGCACTAATGTGTATGGTCCCCAGATGTTGGAAGAGAAGAGAAGAATGCTACTATACCTAGAAAACCTAAAATCCCGTTCCAACAACCTTGACTGGATCCTGGCCGGGGACTTCAACATCATCATGACAATTGTAGAGAAAAAAGGAGGCATCATGAGATTAGATAGAGATGCGGAATACTTTTCATCTTTCATCGATACAGTGGAGATGGTGGACATCAAACCAGTAATGGCCAGTTCACATGGAACAACAAACGAATAAATCAACATCAAATAGTGACGAGGCTAGACAAATTCCTGGTGTCGGATTCCATCATTCTACATGGTTTAAATTTAGACTACAACATCCTTCCCTAGGGGGGTTCAGACCACTGGCCAGTCCAACTCGAAGCAAACTTCCAAACCACACCGAAAAATAGATCGTTCAGATTTGAGAAACTTTGGATTGAACATCCCACCTTCGAGGATAACATGAGCCAATGGTGGCAAGAGACAAAACCTGAACAAGGGACAAGGATGTTCAAACTCTATAAGAAACTCAGGTACATCAAACATAAACTCAAGGAGTGGAACAAAGAAATCTTTGGAAACATAAACCAAGAAAAAAGAATTATTGAAGACAGAATGAGGAACCTTTAGGAAATATGCATAGATGTGGGATATATAGAGGATCGAAAAAAGGAAGAGCTCCAACTGACCCAGGAATGGGAAGCAAGATGCCAGCAGGAAGAGACTCTATGGCGCCAAAAGTCTAGAATCAGGTGGCTAAAGGAAGGAGAGTGGAATACAAGGTTTTTTCATAGAACCACCATTGCTAGTAGAACCCACAACAAAATCCTAAAAATTTGGGACCAGGATGGGATCTAGAGAGAGTCCCACAAGGATATTGAAAATATACTGGTAAACCATTTCCATGGGATAGCCCAGGAACCCAACCAAGACTGAATGGAGGCCATACAAAGGATAACTTAGCACATACCCAGGCTAGTTACCGAGGAACAAAA
The DNA here is from genome assembly GCA_009831015.1 of Picea engelmannii. Taxonomy (NCBI): domain Eukaryota; kingdom Viridiplantae; phylum Streptophyta; class Pinopsida; order Pinales; family Pinaceae; genus Picea; species Picea engelmannii. The sequence goes on from ML785860.1 coordinate 451,875, forward strand.
TATCAACCTAATCAAAACCATCTCTAAGGAGGAAATTGACCAAGTGGTCCAAGAGATGCCCAATGGAAAGGCCCCAGGTCCAAATGGTTTCACAGTGGAATTCTTCAAATTCTGTTGGGAAGTGGTCAAACATGACGTCTATGGGGTGGTGGAAGACTCTAGATGCTCATCCTCCATTTTGAAAGCGCTAAATGCCACAATGATTACCCTGATCCCCAAAGAAAATGAATCCAGGACCCCAGACCACTACAAACCCATAGCATTATGAAATTTGATTTACAAGATAATCTCCAAAGTCATAGCCAATAGACTGAAACCCCTCCTACCCTCACTAATTACCAAGGAACAGGTGGGTTTTGTAGAAGGGAGAAATTTTTTGGACAACATCATCCATGCCCATGAGATGATACACATGATGAAAACCTAGAGGAGAGGGGGGATGATAATCCAACTTGACCTAGAAAAGGCTTATGATAAAATTAACTGGAAATATACGGTCAAGACTCTGGAAGCTTTTGGCTTTGTGCAACACTGGATCAATTGAATTGTCAACCTAGTTTCAACGACAATTTATTCTCTTTTACTCAATGAGCCCCAATCAAACTCTTCTGGCCTTCAGAAGGAATCAGACAAGGAGAACCACTATAACCTTTCCTTTTCATTCTGATGATGGAAGGACTTAGTAGAAGCATAAAAAGAGAAACTGCAATAGGAGAAATAGCAGGCATTAAACCTTTTGAAAACTTCCCTACCTCCACGCACCAATAGTTCGTTGATGACACCCTACTTCATGGAACACCCACGATAAATGAAGTGAAATCATCTAAAAGAATATTATAAGAGTTCGGGGTTTGAACGAATATATTTCTCACTCCAAATAAATACCAAATCACTCGAAATCAGTCCAAATCCATGATATATTTCTTCAATACCAACCCAACAATTCAAAAGAACGTGGAAACTATTTTGGGGTTTGAACGCAAAACTCTCCCAATGAAATCTTTGGGAATCCCCCTGACGGACATAGCATGAAAAATAGAAACATGGGAAGGAGTGATCAACAATCTACAAGAGAGGGTGAAAACCTGGACTTACAGAGCCCTCAACCTAGTGGGGAGACTTAACCTGACCAAAGAAGTTATGAAAGCAATTCTGACCTACATGATGTCAGTGTTTCCCACGCCCAAAGGAATACTCCAAAAATAAGAGCCATCCAAAGGGACTTCCTATGGAAAGGAGTGGAAAGTAAGAAAAAATGGGCCCTTGTGGCCTAGGAGAAGGTTTGCAAACCAAAATTCAAAGGAGGCCTCGGGTTACAAGACCCACAAGTAATGAACAAAGCTTATGGGGCGAAAATTTGGTGGAGATGGGTCAAAGAAAATTCAACACCATGGCAAACCCTCTAGAAGGCCAAGTATGCCTTAGACATCAATGACTAGGATCAAATTCATTTTATGGGCACAAGAAAAGGATCAACCATCTGGAAACTAGCCTGGATCCAGAAACACAGTTTTTGCGAAGTGAGGAATGGTAAAACAACGAGATTTTGGGAGGACACATGGCAACATGAACCCAGAATGGAAAATCCAGACATTGAGGAACTCCACCAAGAGATGACCGCACAAGGAAAAATCAAAATCCATCACTACTGGAAATGAGAAAATGACCGCAACAAATGGAGGATCTGGGACAAAATCAATCCGCAAAGCAAAGATCGGATCGCAACAATAACGAAATAGGTGAAGGAGCAATTGGGGAAAAGGAAAATTGTAGTCTCAGAAGAAGAAGACCAACTAAGATGGGGCAGGAAAAATGGAGGGGAATTCAACTTAAAAGAATCTCAGATTTACATCGCAGACTAGGACCAAGAAGACCTGACACAACACTGGGGAAAGATCTGGGGCAACCCCGGGTGGCCAAAAATCAAAATGTTCAAATGGCTAGTAATTCACAACCACATTATAAGCTTGGAAAACCTATGGAAAAGAGGTTTCATAGGCCCATCATGATGCCACCTCTGTCAATATAAAGAAGAAACAATGAATCACCTCCTTGACGAATGTAATCACATAACAGAGATATGGGACTAGGCAGTAGGCATCTTCCACCAGTCCAATAGGATCTAAGGTAACATCAGTGCAACCATCAATAACTGGAATGAGAGTTACAATGAAACTGAAATGGTGAGCCTCTATGGGAATCTCATTCCAGGGATGATCATATGGGTAATATGGAAAGAAAGGAATCGACACATATTCAGGAATGAAGGCCTTTCAGAACAGAAACTCAAGGAAGCAATAATATCACAAATCTGAGAAACGGTGTAGAGCCAGAACTACCAGACTAGAAAATCACAACTCACGGGCTAGGACTCCCAAATCTTGGAAAATTTTCACCTAAAAGATGAGCACAACAACACATAGGTAGGGCGGCCACCGCAACTCCAATTAGGAGAGCGCAACTGAACACCTTATCCGACAGGGTTCCCCAAGTTAAATTTTGATGGGGCGGAAAAAGGAAACCCAGGAATGACAGGAATGGGAGGAGTGATCAAAGATAGCGAGGTTAACATAATCTGGTTGTATGCTGGGATCTTGGGAAACTCAACCAACAATGGAGTGAAATTTGGAGCTCTGGATCTCGGTCTCAAAATTATAAGTCGAGAAAGGATGACCAGTTCAGTATTGTGGAAGGTGACTCCACCCTGGTCATTAACACAGTGAAGAGACTCCAAAATGACACCAGAGTGGGCAAGGTTCAGAAACATTGGCGCTTGGCACACTCCCTCCAAAAAATCCAGAAGCATCTGCAAACAAATAACACCATTGAGTTGCGGTGGGTACGCAGGTCAACAAATGGCTTAGCGGATAGAATTTCAAATGAGGGGGTTAGAAAGGGAGGACCAGAACTGGATACTACTTGGATCAACATTCCAAAAGGACAATTTAGAATGGACTGCACCCAACTAGAGACAAAAGATCGTGATAGCAACTTAAGCAAGGAAGGTCACATCGAGGAGGGTAGAAAAAGGCCCAACGGAAGACTTGAAGGACCCAAGAAAGATATGACTACCCAACACTCAACTACCAATCACAATGCCAGATCAAATTATACAACAAGCGAGGGTACAAAAACAAGGTCGTGTCAATAGTAATATTTGCGGGGAATGCCTATGGGAAAGTATCGAAAAAAAACAACAGGAAGATAATGACGTAAGGAAAGAGGGATTGACATAGACCAATATCAATCCACCATGCTAAGGACTAGGTACGGGGAGTTTCCTAGTAAGATATCAAGCGAGCAGGGGCAAGGGCCTGCACATGGATAACGACAGAGTCATCATGATCATACGTACCATGACGGGGAAAAAGGATGTGAAGTTTCACCTCTATGGAAGACCATGATTGGAAGTACGATCCTGCAGTAGGGAAAGTTCAATAAGAGAATAAACAACATGAAGAGAGGAAAACAGAAGAGCAAAACTGCAGAGGCTACCAAAAGACACAAGGGAAGGGAAAGGAGGAACCCCCAGGTAGATAGGAACAGGTTGAGAACTCAACAAAGGAGCAACCATAGGCCAAACGGGATGGTGCGAATGAAGTGAATACACAACAAAAGAAATCCCCAGGGGAAGGGAACTCTGAACAATCCTCAGTGGTGTTGAAGGATGGAGCAGGCGACCAAAGACACGAAGGGCACCTTTCATACTCTGGTTGCACCGAAAGGAAAGACAACCATTACCCATCTAGAAAAGGAAATCAAGGAAAAGCGCCAGGGAAAAACATGGGATGCTCTAGCTGAGGAAGCAGATTGGGTAATTGACCCAGGAGCCACACATCCCAGGGAAACCCTCTACCACAAAATGGTGGATATGGCATGGAAAAAAGAGATGTTGATTGGCAAAGTGATCTCAGAGTGGGAGGACGCGAGATGGGAGAACAACAAGGAACACACGAAAGTGCTGAACAAAATCTTGAGGTGCCCCAGAAGTCTAGAATCCATTACCAAACTGCTAATTGAGTTCGAGACGAATCAGAAATCTAAGATGGAGCAGTTGGCTGCTCAATTCCACCTCTACCTGTGCTACATCCATAACACGGACATCACGCTAGATGACGGGAAAGGAGCGCCAACACATATCATAAATATTCACATGGTCCATCAAAAGAAGGAGAACAAGGGCCATGCAGATGAAGGAAAGAAACATATCATCATCTTGGACTAGTGTCTAGTTAGTCTATTGTCAAGTCAGTCAGGTCAGTCCTATATCAATCTCAGCTTCTCTTATTGTTATTTTTCTTATCCTTCTCATGTATGTTGTGCTTATATTGTCAAAAAATGGATATGGTAGGACTAGGTTGGTTTCCCATGTTGGCAGTCTAGTCCAACCCCTTGTCTATTTTAGAAAACACAACTCGGGAACCTCTAGCCTAGTTTCCTTTTTTCCAGACCAGGGAGTTCCCCTTTTTTGTATCATAACCCCCCTTTAGTAATACAATTTCCTAAAATCACTTACAAAAAAAAATATATCCAAATATATTGGTCACCATTCTTCACTGGAACTGTTGTTAGTGTTCGAGCTACTTCCATGCCTTGGGGGTTATTTTGCTGAATGTTTGGTTGATTGTCTTGATTTTTTTTTTCTTGAAATTCCATCTACAAACATAAAAATAAACTGTAATGAGTCTATCTACATTGGTGAGAATAATGAAAATTGAAATAAATAATATACATGAATGTAAATTGAAAAATAACGTACCTCCAAAGCAAGAAGTGACTCATGAATCATACACATATGTTCAAAATCAAATCTCATGCCTTGTTTCAACAATTCTTCTGTTGTCTAAGTTCCATACTATGTTTCCTGCAAGTTTTATACCCCATAATAAATCATAGATTTAATATAAAGAATTATTTTTGTTTCATTAATTATAAAATGATAGAAGTAAAACAACATAGATTATACTTACAAATTCGACAATTATTTTTTGATATGCCAACATATAATCAGAACCTTTAATCAACGCAATGTCAATCAATTTTTCTGATGGCTCTTCTTTGTATGTTAGCACATGTTTGAAGACATTCAAGGATGGTTGTTGTAAAACAACTTAAGATATACAAAAAAAAAACTTGAATTGTTATAAGAAAATAACAATTACTCACAAACTTTATATCAACCCTTTTCTTCCTTGTCGTCCAGTTTTATGTGCAAAATGAGTTCCATTTTCTTTTATTTTCTGTAAGAGAATATTTGAAAATTAATATTTAATGTAAATTATATATTAATTTTCAAATTAATTATTTGTACCTAATAGAAAAATTCAATGATTACATACATTTGAAGCAAGTTGTTGTTGAGATAACTCCTCCTGCCATGCAATTATGCCCAATTATCTGACCATATCCTTGTACACTTTTTTGGAAATTCCTACTGGCATATTTCAGATATCAATTCGTTGGTCCTCTCGGATTTTCATAATTTTCGTGAAAAAATAACATGACAATAAAGTATTTTTATATTGATATATGAAAACTAAATATCACAAAATTGATATATTAATAAATGTATACTTTGTAATATATATAATAATAATAATAAAGTGTTTTTAGGAATATTACTTTTTGAATGATTATTTTTTGTTGTTGTATGTTTTTGCTATTGCAAGTTTGACAGGTCTCATTAACCATTGCTATCAAAATGTCTCATGTAGTTTAAATATAACCCGGTTCTTGGAATCATTGGATTGATTTCTATATTGTAAGTGGAAAGTACATCTATACGTTCATTCTACTATATAAATCATAGTTGTAAAAGTTTTTCCCCCTTTGATTAATCTCCAACACCACTCTAGATGAGCTAAGGACTAATTCATCATCATTCACATCTTCTATATTACTTAATTTTGTTTTGTTATGAGGACATTTTTTTCCCTCGTTGTTGGTGCCTATAGAATATTAAACATATGTGAATTAATATATTGTTTGAAACATGTCATCTAATATTCCTAAGTATATTATTAATGAAAATTCATAAAAAAAAATCACATGGAATAATATTTTTTTATTCACCTCATTCATCCCTCTACAAATTTTCCATCAAGATTTTACACTCTTCTGCACTTAGATAATAAATAATCTTATCAAGCTTCCTCATTTTGTGGCCCTACATGACACACACTAACCAATACATATTATTTAAACTTACATATATTTCAACCATATTAATTTTGTATAGAATTTATAGAGAACCTGCCTTTTTTGTTTTTTCGGATGTGTCATCATTGTGTCGACCACAAATTTTCTTATTTGAACTCTTCTCACTCATATTTTTATCAATATACAACATGTACCATTCAATACAAAAAATATTAAATATATTTTAAAAATAAATCACATAATTTTCAGCGAAAAAATAATCGTTGTAACCGGTGTGATTTTTATATACAAAGCACTGGTGTGCTTATTACATAAACCGCACCGAGGATTTCCATAAAACAACATGCAACGAGGAATTTAATTTATTTTTTAAAATATTGTGAATTACAATAGTGCGATATATATAGAATACATCACAATGACTATAGTAGAAAACAAAAACATAGCAAAAAAATTGAACATTCATAAAAAAAAAAACAATAGAAAAATTACACATCAATGAGAAGAATTTTTTTTTAATAATAATGTGATAGTATTTTCTGTGTTGTTTAGATGAGAACATCGATGAAATTTTTTTTTTGCACCATATTTTTTAAATGAAAAATAAAATATGGCTTTATTGGTGCATTCCTTATACATAAACACATAGGTGCGTTTCTATTGAAATGGCACGCTGGAAAATCAGAAAACATTTAAAAAAAAAACGTCAAATCATAAACCATTTTAAAAAATAAAAAAAAGGCTATTCCCAATACGTCCAGATTCACTAATTAGGAATGAATACAACAATAGTAGTTCTTTAGAAATTGGAAATGGAGACAATAAAAAAAGGTTGGTATGGATGATTACATACGGGATACAACTTCCACGGAGACAATGTTTTTAGATGCATTCCAGAATGATGAACTAGGGGATGATACTCATATCAATGATACCATTTTATAAATTCTAAAATCTGCTTCCACCACCCTTCTCTTTTGACCTAGTACCTGGTCAAATTCTACCCAGCTTGTGACAACAATGTTACTGTACAAAATGAAAGCAAAATTTGGCATGTCAAAAGCATGTTTCTCAGAAATATTGAGGTAATTGACCAAAAAGTTCCTTATATTAATTTTGAGAAATATTGTCACACAATAAACATTATAAATGGTTTTTTTTATAAACGTTAAATGACCTTGTACATTTCTATTTCCCACTAACTACATGATATTCAAAGATAAGGTTCTTCCTAGTGATAATGTTTTGCCTGGTAGCTGTGAAGAGGAAAATAAGTTGTTGACAATGTTGGGTGTTGAGTATATATCATATCATTCATGTCTGAATGATTGTATTCTATATAAAGGAGAATATGAAAACAAAGAGATATGTCTAAAATGTGGGCATGACAAGTACCACAAATCAAATAAAAATGGTAAATTGCATGGTCTTCCTCATAAGATATTGAGGCACATGCCTATAATGCCAAGGATTCAAAGGCTCTTTCGTTGCAAAGAATTAACTATGTTTCAGAGATGGCATGCCTCACACATAAGTGAGTCGGGAATTATGTGAATCCTAATAGATTCAATAAATATTCAAGTAACCATATTATAAACAAACATAAACAACATCTAAAATACACATTTATGTTCGCTATCTAACACCATCTAATTATATATACCTCTAGAACATATAAACATCATTAATTAGCTAGCACACATATTTAATAATTTAACAGGGTATCATCATTGTGATCACATCTAACAAAAGACAAGCATTTTCTAACATCATCATCACATACATATAACAAGAATCATTTAACATACACATATCTCAAGCACATTTAACATTAAACATATCTAACATCACCTAAAAATGTACAAATCAACATAAACATATAAATTAATTATGTATATCATCATGATCAACAGGAAAAATGCATGTCTAATGAAAAATGTTATAACATACACATCTATCAAGCACATTTAACATCCAAATGTAACATGACCTAACAATATACACTTCAAGATCAACATATAAATTAAGTACATCATCAACATGATCAATAGA
>ML785861.1:29087-41451 GCA_009831015.1 Picea engelmannii
TTCCAGCAGTCGTGTTCCAGCATTCGTGTTCCAGCATTCGTGTTCCAGCAGTCGTGTTCCAGCATTCGTGTTCCAGCATGCGTTTTAGCATCTACGTCTCAGCATCTGTGATTCAGTATTTGTGTTTCAGCATCTACGTTTCAACATCTGTGATTCAGCATTTGTGTTTCAGCATCTACGTTTCAACATCTGTGATTCAGCATTTGTGTTTCAGCAACTACGTTTCAACATCTGTGATTCAACATCTGTGATTCAACATTTGTGTTTCAGCATCTACGTTTCAACATCTGAGATTCAGCATTTGTGTTTCAGCATCTACGTTTCAACATCTGAGATTCAGCATCTGTGTTCACCATACACAATCGATTGCCATCAATGACAACCTTGATCATCTGCATCATCTCTGCTGTAGCCATATTTCCAACATATAGTGCCTGTTAAGTGCTTGTGGGATGACATGAAACCTGTCTTTGGTTGAAGTTTTGGGCGGAGTATTTATCATCACCTTTTCATTTTGATTGTCCTTGTACATTGGGATGAGTGTTCTGCTCCTTGGTATTCTACTTGAGTTATCTCTTTCTATACATCGTAGAGTTTATATATCAAGTTGCTTTTCAGTCCATTCATTTTCTTTTTTATTATATTGAAAATACAAAAATATTAGGCGTTTTGCATTGCTTGGCATTTTTATATTTTGAGTCTTTTCCATTAGCTTAGTGGATGTAAAGAGAGATTTCATTTATACTTTAGAATTGCATTGTTGAAATTGAAAATTGCATTTGTTTTAAGAAGCATATCATTCATTGAAAATTGAAGTTAGGACTTTGCATTATATTCATATTTACTTTTCTTGCTGAGTCATAACATCATGAGTTTCACTACCATACCTTTTTGAGTAATCATGGCCACTAAAATTAACGCTATAATTTAAAATTGATTAGTCACGATTTTATTTTCTAGGGTGCACAAACTAGATTAGGATTTAGTGCCTTGGAATTGGATTTTGTGAGTAAACTTCTCCAAGGCAATTAAATCAACATATGTGTCTGACAAAGGGAGTGGATAAATTCATTGTATAATTGGTAATATCAAGAGGCCCCACTCACACTGGAGTTAATCACGAGGTTGCATGAGGTTGGTTGAAGGGATATCCCCCTAATACCTTCTTAGCATCAAAGATATTTCTAGGGATCTATTCGTATCTAGGGATCTTGCTAGTGCCTTTACCTCCGTGAGAGGAGGTACTTTCAAGGTTTTTGGCTTTGCTACCCTACCCATATGGTGGACCTAACTTATGAATGTTATCCTGTGCATCATTTATACATTGGTTTCATAGTTTCTTGACTTAGGTGCCTCATAGGTTACTTGCAGGGGTTATTCTGCAGGTACCATGGGTCAGATAAGGGTCGGACAACACACAACCTTTATGGATGATTACCTCTTCGAGGGGGATCTAACCGACTGGTTGTTAAGCCCTTGAGGGCCCTTATAACTAATTATGTTACCTCCGATATTTAGCAGGGAGTCTCAGGCCCCTCTTGGGCGAGACATATCTTCTTTAGGGAGGGAGGCCACTTTCAGCCACTTTACCCTGTTTGTGTGCATATTGACCATTTGACTTTTGGGGTTCTCTTTGATTACTAGTTGGCCTTAGGATTTATTTTTTTCTTTAGAGTCTTAAGTCATCGTGGAGTCATACCAATGTCCCTGAAGGTCCCATCGTTTGTTATATTTACCACAGTATTTCGAGTCTTTTCCTTCTAAAAGGCATAGATTTATTAGACGTGGTACACACAGATCCACTGTTTAGACTTGTGATTTTACAAGGATGAGTACTAAACCTAGTCTTCAGAACACTGGGATCCCTTCGACTCCCACACCCACTATAGTTAATGGCTCCACTTCGACTCCTGCAACCATAATGGTTGTAGTGTCGGAGGCACCTATCATTATTATGGCTCGAACTATAGTGAATGCTCAATCTCTTGCCTCAAACCCTTTTGGGTCTCTTAGTCACTCACCGGGCTATAATGTTCAGTCCATCCCTATGGTTTCTAGTCCTTTTTCCTATGGTATGTCGAACTTTACTTTGCATTTTTCAAACACAATCCCAACTGCTAGCCCTAATGATAGCATTAGGCTTGGGTCACTACACCTCCAAACACTCCATTTTCATTTGGTGGTTCTAAAATCCCTCAAATGACTCCTAATATAGGAGGAATTCTTCCTTTAAAACCCGAGTCTAATCCCTTTCTTCTGGGTGGAACAACCAACTTGGAAGACAAGATTCTGCTCAAGTTATGTCCTATTCCCCTACCTCCTTGGTGCCTATTCTGACCAAACCTTTTAGCATGAAGAATCCACCTCTATCCTTTAGATTCAAACCCAGAGGAGGTCATTTTCACGCTTTTGGAAACCCCCAACCCAGATGTAATCCGATTGGGGGGGATTTTTATAACCCCCATCAAAACATTCCTACTGGAATGATGCCCAACCAACCTTTTATGAATCATCCTAGAGGAGGGTATTGGAATTCCGGCCAGGGCCATGGTGCTTACTAGAACCCTGAATGGGCTACAGTTCCTCAAAGACAATATTTCTAGGGATCTTGGGGCTAGATGTCACAACCTCATCTCCCTTTTCTGGCCATGCTTAATCTGCCAAAATTGTCTAAGTTGGTGAATGATCCTGTGAGTCATGATCCTACATGGCCACCCATCCCCACCAATCTTCCTTCAGACATTCCAAAATTCAAAGGTAAGAATGGCAAGGATCCTGGTGATCACATCACTACCTTTTACCTATGGTGCTCTTAGAATTCCCTTAATGATGATTCTATTTGGTTAATATTATTTCAACACAACCTCATTGGGGTCGATGTGAAATGTTATATCTAGCTACCTAGGGGGGCATATGGGACCTTTAGTCAGATGGTGTTGATCTTCCTTAACCACTTCCAATTTCCAGTTCATTACGATGTTGGCCTAGAACTTATGTCGACTTTAGACCAGGACACTGCCACTCATATCTCAGATCATATCCAGGAGTGGCGTAGATGGAAGAGATTGATTAAGACCTCTATACCCTTGGCCTTTCTTTTAGAATGGTTCCTAAAGTATTTGCACCCTCCTATCTCAAAATATGTTTCTACATCTAGGGTTAGCACTGAGGAAGAAGTGATCTTTAAAGCCCAACAATTAGATCTTATATATGCTCAGTCTCGGATGTTATACCACATTCTTCTAGATGCACCGTGGTCAACTTATGACCCTAGAAGAAAACATGGACCTCATGCCGATGGCATTGTAGGCTCCACCAATATAAAATCCACAGACTCGGTGACAATCCATTTGAAAGAGTTGTCTCTAAACTAGTCTGCAGGAGGGCCAACTCATTTATGTCCCAAACTTGTGGAAGCTACGAGGCTATTATCTCTACCACCCATCGTGCTGATGAATCCTTTTCCACATAACAAACACATGGCCTCGAGCTCCTCAAATGCTAGAAATGTAGTTGGTGGGAGTCAAAACCCGTTGTTGCAAGATGGTGACCATTTGTGTATCAATATGGTTGATGCAAAAGTTAATGTAGCCACTCGATTGCACGATTATATTTCTTCACAGGCTATACCTGGTCTAGAATCTCCTCCTCCTCCTCTGGAGATGACTTTACATATTGAAAAACAAGAGCGACCGCCTTGTATTCTGAAAGGAGTACTCAAGTGCTCTACCCACAATCCAAATGCTAGAGCCACTTAGAACTACTCTATTGTTAAGGACCTAGGTCAAACCCCTTGTGTGATGTCGGATTTGGAGGTACTCCAGATGTGTCCTTCACAGAGGAATGCCTTATTATCTGCTTTAGGAGATCTAGAACCCACTTGCTCAATAGTTATCAAGTTTTACGTCACATATGTGAAGCCTCACTTGCCTTACCATGTGGAATTCCAAATCCACGTGGGGTACTCAAAGTATACCATCAAATGTGTGGTTTTTGATGAAGGCAATGCTACATGTGTGATTTCCCTAATTTGTTGGAAATCTCTTGGTTCTCCAACTCTTTCTAAATCGCTGAACATGTTGACTTATTTTGACGTTCATTCCTTCTATCCTCACAGTATATTCTTGCCTTTCTGATCTAGTTAGGTGGGAAGATGGTAGAGGTGGAGGTCGAGATAGTTGATGCACCTCTTGATTATAACTTGTTAATAGGATGCAATTGGACCTATGCTATGGTCGTCTTTGTATTGTTCGTCTTCCATACTCTTTGTTTTCCTCATAAAGGGAATATCATGATGATCGACCAGTTATCCTTTGTGTACACTGGTACCAATGCATCGGTTGGACCATCGATCCTTGTGATCGAAAATTCTCATCCGACAACTGAGAATGTTGGTGTCAGAATGTATTCTTCCCTGATGGGTAGTTTCGACTTCAGGACACCGATTCACCACGTTTACGCCATGTCCAGTAGGCCCATTTTGGCAGGGAGGTCCATTCCTTTCCGCACTTCCTATTTTAGTGATCCGTGGACCCTACCTTCCCCAAATTCATCTTGTGAAGGTCAGTCGCATACTAGAATGGACATTCCACTATCGATAGTGGAGATTGCGTATCAAGTTGTTCTTGACTCTTCCGTCGATCCCGATCTTGTTACCTCTCCAACAGACGAGGATGATCCCATTCTTAGACCTGTGTGGGCCACTTAGTTGTCTTGTTCACATGACTGCCTCGATGGGACTTTTCCTTCGGATGAATCTATCATCGAAGACATGAATGGTTCCGACAAACCTTGGGACGTTATGCATCACTGCTCTTATTTTCTCCCAGAGCTTGAAAGAATCAAACAAGATAAATTTGGATCTACTTTGAGTGAGACAGATGGTCACACTGTAGTTCCACTTGATACACACAACATTTGTGTCGAAGGAAATATGGCAGGTATTTCTCCTACCATCACGACTGATATCTCTCGTACCCCTATCAAGATTGAAAACATACATATCGGTGCGGATTGTTCGCCATAAGAAATTATGATCTACACTGAACTCTTCAAAGAATTTCGATTGTATTTTCTTGGTCATATGAAGAGATGTCAAGAATAGACCCTCATATTTTCGAGCGAGAGATTAGAACTTATCTGGATGCTAAACATGTTCGACAATGTCTTAGAGCTGTCAATCCCTAGAAGGCCTCTACTATTAAGGAAGAGGTGGAGAAGCTACTTAATGTTGGTTTCATCTACCTGATTCCCTTGATTGAATGGGTATCCAATCTCGTTCCTGTGAATAAGAAGCAAGGAAATATCCGTGTACGTATGTAATTTCATGACCTAAACAAAGCATGTCCTGAAGACAACTTCCCGACACCTTTCATCGATCAGATTCTCAATGATTGTGCAGGAAGCGAAGTGTTTTATTCTATGGATGGATTTTTAGGGTATAACCAAATTCAAATTAAACTTGAGGATCAACACAACACATCATTTATTTGTACTTGGGGTACTTTCGCATACCGAAAAATTCCTTTCGGCCTTAAAAATGCCAGAGTAACCTTCCAACGTGCCATGACCTTCGTATTCCATGATCTTAAGCATATAGTCGAAGCTTACCTTGATGATCCTATTGCTCACTCTCGTAAGAGAGTGGATCACTCTACACACCTTCGAATTTTTTTGAAAGATGTTGTTACTATAGAATCTGGTTGAACCCTCATAAGTGCATCTTTTTCATTAGATCTGGTCATCTTTTGGTATTTCTAGTGTCTGAGACCAGGATCATGCTATATCTGTTAAAGGTTGAGCCAATACTTTGATTGCCACCCCCACACACTATTAGACAACTTCAAGGTTTATAGGGGAAAGCTAACTTTCTACGTCAATTTAAAGTAAATTATGCCAATATCAATAAGGGTTTCATGCGTATTTTAAAGAAGGACACCCCTTTTATCTAGGATGAGTGAGACAAGGAGTCCATCGATGCTTTGAAGAAAGCCCTGGTACCGTCACCTCTGCTGAAGTCTCCCGATTACAGTGGGGATTAATTTCTTTATATTTCTGCGTCTGAGGAAATGATTGGTATGGTTTTGGTTCAGGAGGATGATGAGCTCCGTGAGCACCTCATATAGTATCTTAGTCGAAACTTGGTTGGTCCTGGGCTTAATTATTATGATGTTGAAAATACAGCTTTGTCTTATGTTCACGTAGTCCAACGTTTACGTCATTATATATTATTTTGAAAGACTATTGTGGTTGTCGATGTCAATACATTTCAATACGTCCTTACTAGGCATATCATAGGGGGAAAATATAATAAATGGATTGTCATTTTACAAGAATTTGATCTTGATTTTGCTTTTTCAAAATCCAACAAATCACTAGTATTTGCGGAGTTAATATCTGAATTTCCACAATTAGATGAGGAATTTATTCATGTTGATTCATTTGTCATCCAACCCCTAGTATGGAGACATTGTTCTCTATATTCAAACTTTGAAGTTCCCTCAACATCTCTCTCGAGATAAATGACGACGTATACAATACCAAGATAAAAATTATACTATCATCGGTGACACTTTGTATTGTGAAGGAATATACAATATCTTGTGTCATTGTTTAAATCACAGAGAAGCTAAGTCAATCATGAACGATTGCCATAGTGGGGCTTATGGTCGTCACCTATCCAGGCTTGTGACAACCCAAAAAAATTTGCGAGACGGTTATTTCCGACCTTCTATATTTAAATATTGTATTGAAGTAGTTAAGAAGTGTCACCCTTGCCAGGTGTTCACTCTGAAAATGCACTCGCATCCAACCCCTCTTCACCCAGTCATTACCATCAATCCCTTCACCAAGTGGGGGGTGGACTTCATGGATTGCAACTCGAATTCAACTGGGGGGAATCAAAACATTATCATGGTCGTTGACTACTTTAATAAGTGGGTCGAGGCCTTTCCTACAGTTAAATCCGATGGGACTACTGTCGCCTTCTTCGTATTCAATCAAATTATCATTCGGTTTAGTATCCCGAGTGATATTGTCACTGATCATGGTAGTCACTTTCAGAACTAAATGATGGAATAACTAACATCTAAGATGGGGTTTAGAAATGGTAATTCTTCTCCTTATTACCCCTAGGAAAATGGACAGGTAGAGGCCATCAACAAGTCTCTCAAAACCATTTTGAAAAAAACCGTCATCTAGAGTAAGTCTGACTAGCACATTATGATATATCCCGCACTCTGGGCATACCAAACCTCGATCAAGACTAGCACCGGATTTTACCCTTTCTAGTTAGTACACGGTGTGGAGTCGATATTACCTATTAAATGTGAAATCCCTCCTCTTAAGTTGGTAATTGTGCTCCTACCTAACACTTCTGATCTCTAGCGATGCCTTGTACACCTAGAGAGTCTTGACGAGTAGTGTTGATATGCCTCTATGACTATAGAGGTGAACAAAAGACGTGTGAAGGTCTAGTACAATAAGTCTGTCTGTCTTTGATTGTACATTGAGGGTGAAGTTTTCCTCTTGCATGATCAAGCCAAAGAACCACCGAGGGAAGGAAAGTTTAAACCCATGTGGCACGTCCTTATATCATGCGACGTGTCTTGGAAAAGTGATCCTATGAGTTAGAAGATTACGAAGAGAATATGTTGGTTGAGCCAGGAATGGGCTCTACTTGAAAAGATATTATGCTTGAGCCCCAATATAGGGCATAACTCTTTGTATACTAATGTAATTTAGTGTATATATATATTCCCTTTATTTTCATCTTCATATTGCTTATTGAGTTTTCCCTTGGTTGGAAGATGTCAATGAAGTCTTCGGTCTATCTAGGATTCAAATACGGAGCCATTCGTCATACATGGAACTTGGATTCCACTGCTTGGGTGGTTTACTCAAGTGAGGGTCTACTGGTGTCTTCAGGTGGCGTATGGCTAGGGCCATCCATGACTAATGTGTCTGAATATAGCATCGTTATATAACTTTTGTGCGATGTTATCTCACGTGGTATTCTCTCTTTATAGGTTTTCCTTGATTCCCAGTTAGTAATATGTCAGTTGAATGATAGTTACTACGTGCGTGATCCTACTTTACTCCGATGATTCCTACGGGTACATATTTTAGAATGACAGTTTGATTTTATTACTTATTATCACATTCCTAGGAGTTCTAATCATGTATCCGATGCTTATGATAATTTCATTTTAGATTGTAATTTGTCACATAACTAAAGAAAATAAAACCATCTCATCAATGTAGACATTGTAAATATAAGTAAAGTCGAATATCCTTGTTTTATATATATTTCAAAAAATATGGTGTTTATAGTACAAAATTAGGGCTAACACCCTCAATACACATATACAACTGATACTACAATATCCAAGAAATCTACGCTTGTGGCGCCATATGTGTGTCATGGTAAAAAAATACGGCATTTTTGAGATGCTGAAAGAGTCTCACCCAGGCTCTGGGCACACCAACCACTTGTCGTTGCATGGCTTCCGATAGATCCTCCACCTGAACCATCAGAATCCTATGAGTCAAACAAGACAGGTTTCCCTAGACATTTTGAATGATTCTCTCTGCTTCTCCTCCCACCACCTCATCTCCCCGGTTCCTCCGACAATGTCGAGGAATCCCTTCCGATCATCGCGGACCCATGTCTATGTTACACAAGTTTCTAGTTAGTACTTAATCATCATCTAAAATTATTTTTGTTTCAATAAATAAAAATACAGAAAAATGAAATATTTAAAACATTTGACATACCTATGTCCCCGTAGGTGGTCCATGGTGGGAGTGGCATATTTGGATCCCCTCTAAAGTCGATCCCTGCATAGGGATAATCATCCAGAGCAATGATCTATCGCTGCCACCAGTAGAAGAAATCCTTGTTGTAGGGTGTAGGAACCCTACCTCCCCCCTTTCATCTCATTACCTCGGTCCACCGTGCCATGGCTGGATCACGAGTTCCTCTTAGAATAATATCGACTCTAAGTCCCAAACCTATAACCCACTTGAAGAAAAAACTGCACAAGATAGAGGCAAACCTGAAGTTCCTCTTGCTACCCTGTTTGCACTCTGTCAACTAGCTCTTCATATTAGCCAGTAGTGAGGTACGCTAATCATATATTGTGGGTCTCTATCAATATACAACATAGAACATGAGCGGCCTCGATGCTTGGTCTAATGAATTCGAGCCTATGATCTTGGTCAACACGAGGAAAACAATCCTGAGGCTGAGATTGTTTATCGCTCGGATGGGGAGTTGACTTCCGACCTTCAGAGTCCCTTCTACGTAGTGGGCATCTATGTTCTCCTCTATTTTCATTATGCTCCCTGCTCCTCGTGATTTCAGGTTTACAACCTCTCTCTGGTGTGATAATCCAGTAAAAAATTAGATATCCTCTACTTCAATCCTCCATGGTTTCCCATCAAGGTTGAAGCTTTCATTGTCAGGGTCCCAGTAACCCACAAGCATCTTGAGCAACCTCACCTGGACCCTCATCCCTTTGAGTGCCCAAAATTTATATAAGCCACATATTTTCAAGGCCATTTGGGCTCCCAGATCTCTATTCAGAGCAGCATCTACCTCCTCGTGCTCCCTTTCCCTCCATTCTAGCACCATCCTGCTAGATAAATGTCAAGATTTGAGTTAGCAACCATAGAAGTTATTGATTACAGACTTGTACATGATCTGATCTATTTACAGTTGCGTATAGGGTTGGGTATATGCACACTATAGTTTTAATAATCATGTATAACCCAACGTATATGTGAACTGATAAATGACATCCCGTGTACACCGAATTACCCAATTTGCGCCCTAATTTACTCAAAATTTGAAACCTAATTTAAAATTTGAATCCACTAAAAAGGAACAGGAGGGGAAGAGGAGTTACATAGTCCAAACGGTTTCTGATTTTGTCGCCCGATGCTCTCGCAATCACCACTTGAATCTCGAAGGTAATTTGGTCCAATTTTCACTATTTGGGTAAAAAGTCAAAATGACATAGTAATTTTTGGTTTTGTTACTATTTATAACAATTTTTACCCACTTTCTATAGTTTTGAGTCATTTTTTCTCCTAATGGACTAATACAGAGGTGGATTGAGTTAGTTTTTGTAGTTTTTACCAGGGATTCTTGTGGATTTCAACATTATGTTGATTGTTTGTCACCATGGGCAGGTATTTCTATTACCCAACATATAGGATAGGTATCCATTCCATAATGAATTTTCACATTGTCTTATGACTGTTAGTTTTTATTCCTTAGGTACAAACCCATTTGATGTGACACATAACCTTCCATCTGCTATAAGTAGTGTTGTTATCAAGTGTTAGAGACTTACCAAACATGGGTGCCCTAGTTAGATCCCCTACTTCATTTGGTGCCCATGCAAATATTTTTCCCATAGGACCGGGAGTCCCTCATAGCTAGTACATCACTTTATGTTGAGCCTCATTTCTCACTCATAAACATGCTGCCTTATACCTAAAGGACTCCCAACCGAGTTTAATTTAAGCTCTTTTCCAACTCATCTTCAAAAAGAGAAAAGATTGTTGAGTGAACTTGTCTCTTTCACACTCGTAAATCGGATTTGAAAGGATGTCTATTTGGCACAATTTTATCCCTTTTTCAAACCAAGTAGACTAAATTTCATAAAAAAGGACATTTTTTTGTGTTAAGTTGTGATTGCATCTCATGCCCTTGCTTGCAGTATTGAGCCTATAGTCGATTCTCTCTTTGCATTATAAACCATTTTTCTCAGCAATTTTTGCATCCTCAACCAAGAAGATCCTTGTTTATAGCCTTCGCAATTTGACACCCTATACCTAGGATGGAACATTCCCCCAAGTGTCCATATCCTGCATGCATCTCCTTTCATTGAGCATAGGGATGTTCCACTGTTGGAACTAGTTTTTCTTACTTGAGACACTCATTTCCTCCTCTATATCATAGCATTCATTTTTCTATTAAAAAACAAAAAAAAGACGGGTGAGAATGGAGTATTATCTTATATTGGAAGCAATCGTGTCACCTTTGAACATATCACAAAGTTATTGAGTCTATTTGTCATCATAATTTTTGGTTTAGCATGGCCTTAGTAAGATGAGCTCGTTATAGAGTATTCTCTACCGACTGGTTACTCTTCCAGTCCCTATAGAGAATTTCATTGATGCCTCATGCATCTCATGGTTTTATCTTTGAGTCTATGATGTCGAAGTCTTCCATATGTCTCATTCTCTTGTTCAAAGGAATTACATCAACTTGTGTCGGCCACTTCTCAGAACTCTTGACTTTGCATGTCGACCATACCCTCAATTTGTCTCAGAATCACATCATATTGTATTCATATCATGCACCCTAGTCCTACTTTCATCATTGGTAGGTAACCTTGAACCCAACAGTCGACATTTCATCATTGGTCATTGATTGGGTAGTTTCCCTTGTGTTTGATGACAAGACATCTATTCACACATTGGGATTCGTTCAATGTCTTGGATTCCATTAACCTTATTGGCGGTTTCCTCACCTTTGTCAGTAGTTTTCCTCATTGGCTCCTATTTAGAGGGTATTTTTGTGTACCGCTTGCACTTGGAACACACGAAAGATGCACAAGGTCATTGGTTAGTGAACATGTTCTTCGTCCAATTTCCTCCAAATCATGAAGCTCCTGCTTTGTACCTCATGCTAACTGATGAGAGATGCCTTAATGCTCTCATTTCAATCAGTCTCCTTCCATCGACTTTAGCTCATCTATTATGGAAACGAGGCCTAGAGTCTTATGAGTACCTTGAGGCTTGCAGCATTAGTGGCAGGTTCTCTCACCATTGACAGTTGGGAATACATCAATGTCTCCTGATCAATGGATTATTCATGTTTTCGACACCAACTCCTTTATTCACAATTGTAAGAATGTATTCGGTGCCTTGATACTTACTTTCATTATCGGTAGGTTGTCTCATGTTTGTTAATGATATACCTCAATGACCAGTAATCAAATGATGTATCATTGTGTTCGACCTCAAATCCTTTATTCACATGATGTAGACTTGCACCCTGTTGACGGGCGAAATTGACCATCCGTCAACTGGGAGAGTGGAACCGGTCCGAGGTTGTCTAAATAACCCAAGCCGTTTGGAATGGACCACCCTGACGAGTTTAACAGCTCCGTTGGCCTCTCTAAGGTCTCCTATGAAAACCAAAGAGAGAATTGATCTGAGCTAAGTAATCTAACTAAACTAATAAACAAATCAAACTATAACTAAATACAAGAAACTAACTAAAATAAAGGAAACTAGAAACTAATAAAACAAGGAAAAGGAACTAATATACTAAATATAAACTATTCTA
>ML785861.1:72772-99777 GCA_009831015.1 Picea engelmannii
AGGTCAAAGTAGTCAAAGTGGTTTAAGAGATTTTAGAAGGTAAATAATAAAGTGAATTGATGAGTGTACTATAATTCAAAGTGAATACAAAATAAATTATTTAAATAATAAATTTAATGGAGAAATTAGAAGTGGGTTAAACCCAAAATAAGGAAAGTGGGCAAAGTGACCTAGAAGATGTTTTTAAGGAAGCTACTTGGAGAGTATAAATAAGAGGCAAGGCTCTCTCATTTTAGACACACTTGAGCATATTGAATACATATAGGTGTCTGAGGTAACCAAATGATATATAAGAAGAATTTATGAAGGAAGGTGAAGAAAAGAAGACTGGAATTCAAGGAAGGATAAATTCTTTTGATGATGCTTTCTATGGTATGTTATTTATAGGTCATCTCACAATTCTCGCAATAAATTTTTTTCTAGAATTATTCAGACCGTAAAATTGATATTTCATTGAGGAAACATATCCAAGTATACATGTTAAAAAATTTAGCTTGTGGGTCGTTGTATTTTTGGAGTTACAAGGTATGCCATTTTTGCTGTAACTACTTTTATGAGAGGTTCCAAGTAGTGAGACCTGGAGGAATTTCATAAAACACACTGAAAAACATTGTGTATCATTTTCAGATCTTATTCATTACAGGTAAAAATTTATGATTATTTCAAGTTAGGGTTGTTGACTAATCCAAAACTAGTCATGTGAGACTAAAGAAACTTTTGATGTAAATGCTAGTCTCTTGTTGTTTAAAGTTAAGGAATGTTTGAAGGTATGTGATCATATACACTGGGTCTATTATAGAGTTATAAATCATATTTGGATGATGAAATTGATCAGGGATTTTTTTTGAGATACAAGTTGGGTACATGGTTGAGACAAGTAGTTGATGAGTTGGCACATATATGAGGTGTATAGTTGATGATGTTGGTACATATTGATGAGTCATAGTTGATGAGTAGTTGACACATGATTGGTACATACTTGGTACATGATTGTTTTCACTTGTTTATGGTACAAGTTGATTATAGGTTGAGGTACATGTTGATGCATGGTTCAGGTTTATTGGTACAGGTTTACAATGGTATATCTCATAGTGATAGTGTGACAGTGGTTCCATCATTCTAATTCTACATCAGGGCAGTTGGACGAGGCAAGGATAGGTGGTTGTAGACACCTTCTGATTGTAGTTGGAGAAAATAGGGGGTTGTAGCCTCCTTCTGGTTGTAGCAAGAGAATTGGTGAGTTGGATCTTCCCTCAGGTTGTAGCCTGAGAAACTAGGGGGTTGGAGCCTCCTTCCAGTTGTAGATGGAAAAAAAAGGAAGTTGTTGCTTCCAATGAATGTACTTCTTCAAGACATATAAGACAAATCTTTCTGTGGTTTTCTCCCGATTTGGGTTTCCACATAAAACATTGGTGTACTGTGTATGTGTGTGATTGTTCATTTCTTATTGCTCATTATTGGATAATAATTCTACATTGATATAACACTTGGATTATTTGAAGAAAAAGGATTATAATTATGCTATTACTGATTCACCCCCCCTCTCAGTAATCCAACAATTTCCCCCGTCGGGAAGAAGTATCGAAATTATTTAAAGGAAATTTTCAACCCTCTATTTTGATGCCTCCTTTTTCCACAAAAACAATCACTGGTTGAACAAAATCCTGCACCTTCGCAAGGAGGAAACCCAATTCATCCCCCTAACGAGGATGCTTCATCGAGTGCACATATTTATATGTTTAATGGTGTATATTTGACCACTAGAACTACGACATATGACACACCCATAGGTAAACTCGGTAAGGAAATCATAACTAATGGAACTGTAATTGATCCACCTTCCACTTTAGTTACCCCTCCGTTTAGACCTCTTCAGATTGAGAACCTAAGTTTTACTCTATCTTATGTCTGCTCAAGCTTATTACCATAAATTCGACCTTTAATCCTAACTCTCGTGCTACTCAAAACTACAACATTATTGAATATTTAGCACAAGAACCTTGTGCAATGTCGGCTCTCAAAGTTCTACGACACTACCCTAGCCAATGTAGGACTCTCTAGGAAGCCATTGAAGCTATAGATCTTGAATCATCTAATAATATCACCTTTAACCTGGAAAATTATGTATCGAGACTCTCCCACCAACTTGTGTTCCAAATTGATGTTTTCGTTCATAATCAACATATTCAATGCACTATCTTGGATGAGGGAGGATCAAATTGTGTCATGTCCTTAGCCTATTGGAAAGGCCTAAAATCACATGATGTTAATCAATCTCCAACCATGCTAAAATCATTTGATGGAAGAGGTTTCACACCTCATGGACTGTTACAATAATTAGCCATTCNGGACCTATTTCCGTCGATGTAGAAGTAGTCGATGCTCCTCTATATTATAAAATGTTTCTTGGAATAATTTGGTTTTATTCTATGACTGTTGTCGCTTCATCATTTTTTCGATGCGTTCAGTTTCCTCATGAAAGAAAAATAGTTACCATCGATCAGTTAGATTACTTCACCCCTAATGCTTGCACTCAAACAACCAACAATATTCCATTTTGGGTGGATTCAAATAGTACATATGAAATTGTAGGGGTATGTTTACTAAATTATTCTTCACTGAGGGGAACTTTATCCACACCGATTCATCCAACTACGCAACATATCGCAACGGTCAATATGATTTCCACTATGGTACATCAATCCCTTGAATCATCTGATCCATGGATTGTACCTAGTCCTTTATAATTTGATACACTAGGTGATACTATGTCACTTAGTCCTTACAAGGACGAATACGATGCCATTCAATCTACCTCTCCTTCACCTAAGGACCAACATCTATTGGCATCTAATTCCTATGTGTTACCATCTTGGTTAGATTCCCTATCCTCCACTTTTGATTAGATCCTACGTATTTTTCCATCCGATGAATCCATTATGGGAATGGATAATATCGAAGACACACCATGGGATGACAACCACCATCGTTCATCCTTTATTCCTAGTTTGGATGAAATTGAGAAAGATATTTCATCTATCTTTCCCACTAATATTTTCAACACTCCTCAATCTCTGATACTCACTTAGGATACAATATCTGAGGGAAATTTGGGAAACATATCTCAAACCATCAGTGTTGACATATCCACAAAAGAAGGTATTGTGGAAAACATACAACTAGGTGTGAACTGTTCAAATGAAGATATTGAAACTTACACCGCCTTGTTTAAATAATTTTGCAACATCTTCTCCTGGAGCTATGAATACATTCTAGGGATCGACCCTTCAATCGTTTTTCATGAAATAAAAAATGACCTTGGAGTTAAACCTATAAAACATAAACTTTTCCCTGTCCATCCCAAGAAAATTGCGACAATCAAGGAAGAAGTAGAAAAGTGACTGAAATCTGGTTTTATTTATCCCGTACCTCTAACCGAATGGTTTCCAACATCATTTTGGTCACTAATAAACAATGGACAATTCATGTTTGTGTTGACTATAGGGATTTAAATAAGGCTTGTCGAAAGGACAATTACCCTATGCCCTTCATCAACCAATTTATTGATAATTTTGTCAGAAGCGTCATTTTCTCTTTTATGGATGGCTTCTCTGGCTATAATGAGAAATATATTCTACCCATTGATCAACACAAAAAAACTTTCATATTCTCATGGGGGACTTTCTCCTATCGGAAATTACCTTTTGGCCTTAAAAATGTTGGAGCCACTTTTCAGCGGGCTATGTCGTTTGCTTTCCACGACATTAAACATATTTTTGAACCCTATCTCGATGACTTGCCAACTCATTCAACTCATCAACAAGATCATATTGGTCATATAATACCAATATTTATTATATGTAGGCATTAAAACATATGTTGGAACCCCCATAAATGCATTTTTGTTGTTGAATCAGGGAGACTCCTCGGCTTCGTAGTGTCCAAATATGGGATTAGGGTGGATCCCTTAAAATTCAAATCTATTCTCGCTTTACCTCCTCCCAAAAATCTTAACCAACTTCAGAGTTTGCAAGGGAAGGAAAAAATTCTACATTGTCTTATATGCAATTATTCCAAAATTACTAAAGGATTCATGAGATTACTACAAAAGGATGCCCCTTTTATCTGGGATGCAACTGCTCAATGCTCGTTTGATGATCTCAAACATGCTTTAATAAATAGATCATTGTTACATCCTCCCAACTATGTGAGATATTACATCATTTATTTGGATGCCTCTGCTTCCACTATTTCCATGGTGTTAGTACAAGAGGATGATGTTGGCGCATAACATGTGATCTACTAGTTAAGTAAGAGCCTTTCAGGTCTTGAATTGCCTTATTCACATGTTGAAAATTTGTCTTTGGTGGAAGCCATTGTTGTCCAAAGGTTTTGACACTATATTTTAATTCGCACTACCATGGTCATTGCTGACTTGAACCCCATGTACCACATTTTGACTCGTTGAGTACTTGGGAGAAAATATTCCAAATGGATCGTCATTCTCCAGGAGTTCGATCTCGAGTTTGCCAAATCCAAAGAAAAGAAATCGTTGGTTTTTTCTGAATTAATTTGTGATCTTCCCCATACTAATGAGGATACTAAGCCCAGTAATTCCCTTCTGAATGAGTCACTATTCCTCATTAGTTTGTCTGACGCATGATATGGAGACATTATTCTAAATATCCAGACCCAATGCTTCCAGCCATGTATTTCACGTGACAAGCGATGTCGCATTAGACACCATTCAAAGTACTACCTTATCATTGGCAAATATTTGTATCGTCAAGGTATTGACACAATTCTATAACAATGCTTAAACCATGAAGAGGTTGAGCAAGTTTTAAATGACTGTCACCTTGGAGCTTGTGGAAGTCATCTTTCTATGATGGCTACAGCCCAAAATATATTACGTGTCGATTATTATTTGCCTTCCATCTTCAAATACTTCATTGAGGCTATTAAAAAATGCCCAACTTGTCAAATATTTAAGAAGAAACCATGTACCCACCCATCTCCACTCCATCCCATTGTCTCCATCGTCCCCTTTTCAAAATGTGGTATTGATTTCATGCAATGTAAGACTACCTTAGTCGTGGAGCATGGTTATATTATCATCGAATATGATTATTCCACTAAATGGGTTGAGGCTATGCCTACATTTCTTAATGATGGATGAATTGCAACATTTTTTTTGTTCAATCACATCATTCCTTTCTTTGGATTCCCACAAGCTATTGTAACCGATCATGGATCCCATTTCCAAAACTAGATGATGGGTGAATTGTGCACCAAGTTGGGTTTTCATCATGAAAATCCATCCCCTTACTATTCTTAGGCCAATGGACAAGTTGAAACCATCAACAAAGTCCTCAAGACCATGCTTCAATGCATGGTGGCGGTGAATGAAACCTCTTGTAATTTGCAACTCTTCTCATCACTCTGGGCTTATCTTCAGTTAAAACCGCCACTGGATTTTCACCCTTCTAGTTGGTATATGGGTTGGAAGCAGTGTTGTCGATTGAATTCAAGATTCCATCCTTGAAACTCATCGTAGAGATCATACCCCACACTTTTGTCGAAGAAGAACGACTTTAATGTCTAACAAATTTGGATGAAATTGTCGTGATGCTTCTCTCATTAATGAGACATATCAAAAATGCATCAAAAATCAATATGATAACTTTGTTTGACCTTGTTCTTTCACAAAAGGAGATATGGTCTTGGTATATGACCAAGATCATGACAAAATTGGTGCAGGTAAGTTAGAACCTATGTGGCATGGGCCATACATCCTGAATCCTGTGCTATAGAGAGGCACCTACAAGTTAGTGGATTACAATGGATTATCTCTCGGTGAGCCCCGAAATGGGATTTACCTGAAAAATAACTATGCATACAATATCACACATGTGTTCTTTATACATTATTGTACTATATGTTTTTGTTTTGGTGTTTCTTTACTTTTACATGTGCGAGTTTTTTCCCATTCTTTAAGATGCTTATCCTTTTCTTTGTGCTTCAATGCTTAGATGACAACATCCTTCTCTATCTATTTCGGATTTGCAGATGGTGCTAGTCGACATACCTAGAACATAGATTTTGCAGCTTGGGTCATCTACGACTCTAGCGAGTTAGTGAGTTCACGAGGAATTTTCCTCGGATATGTAACCAATAATGTTGCAGAATATCATGTCATAATTGGAATTTTAACTAAAGCTTCTTCTTTAGGTATATCTCAATTGATTATCAACTTTGATTCTCAACTCATAGTTCGTCAAATTAACCGTGAATATATTGTTCGTAAACTAGTTTTTCTATATCTCTATCTAAGGGTTCGTTGTCTCGAGAGATATTTTGACTTCTTAGAATATAGACATATATCGAGAGAAATTAATACGATTACAGATTCGTTATCAAATTATATGTTGGATTGGAACATTACACATAGATAAGCATTCAGAACATAAAGCATGTAAATTAAAACATCACATCATTTAAAAACATAAGTAGCCATGGAAAAAATCATATATATATGTATGTATATAAAATAGATCAAGTGTGTCAAAATACATTATCCAAAAACGTACATAGCAGGGAAAAAATATGGGCCATTATTCCCATGACATCATCATAAAAGACTACTATGATAGGAGACTCTACTTGTCTTCCTACACTACATTGTGCTCAACATAGCACACAACCTCTCTAGCCACTTGTCGCAGTAGGTGACTGAGGCATTCCATCACTCCGCCGGTGTGCTTATGAAGGTGAAGAGATACATATTGTATCCTCATAGAGGGAACACCCATGGTCAATCCAAGGAGGTTCCTCTTCACCTCACAAAGTTCTCTTACTCTGACACCAGCCTCCACTACTGCCTGAATATCACCACAATGTCTGAATGTTGAAATCCCCACCAGAAGTGACATACCTTTGTCTTCATGATGAAAACAAATTATTTAGATCCATCTTTGTACAACAAAAAAATACATACATATATGTGTGTGTGTGTGTGTGTGTATAAAAAAAAAACATTGTTGCAAGGTCATGATCTTTTCGTATTTTACCTAACGCATCCAATTGTGCCCCTTCGGGGAGAAATAAGTCTACATTGACCCTAAAATCAACCCCAACATAAGGGTATTCCTCTACATATATGATTTTAGGGGCTAAATTTCGCTCATGGGATAACTTTCCATGGTTTTTCCAAAAACGAGATTCACTATTTTAAAAAAGATTCGCCCAAATTCTATAGGATAAAATTATTTGACCTTAAAAATCGCCAAAAATTTATAAAAACTATATAAAATCCTTAGAAATTTGAATAATTTTACAAGAATATCGTCATACATTTATAGTTGGCATATGAAGGATTAGTAAGATTCGCCAAGGTTTCTATATTTTAAAATAAATTTCCATCCTTAAAATCATCCCTATTCCTCTATCACCACGATATTCCGTCTCCACCGTGCGAAGAAGTCAGTAGTAAAATGAAAGGTTGAGAGCTCATTCCCCAACCTAGGCGAGAGGCTCGTCCATCTCTCCATATGGGGCTTAGATGCAAGGAACACTATCAATGCAACATGTGGTTGCATCTATGTTACTCGCTCCAAAAATAACGACACTAGGAAAGATCCATATCTGAGTTTTTTCTACCTAGTCATTCTGCACTTAAAGATTTGCTCTTTGATATTTCTCAGAAACCTTGCACACCAATTAAAAATATTGGGTTCAAGACACTGAACAATATACACTATCTAAAATTTGGAAGCAAGATGGGCACTGGTTCTTCCCACTAGTTCAGTGATGGAAAAAATAATAGATCAAAGAGGAAGATCCCTCACATCCTTGATGACAATTCTTCACCCTATTAAGCTTGATCTCATCACACAATACTGAGCAACATATTCATCTATTGGAAATGGCATGGACTGGTGTCTAGATAAATGGATGGGTGCTCCCCTCTTCGAGAGCACCATCAGGAAGTACACATATTCGATATCAATCTCAATCATATAAGATCCCACTTGAAATACTTTCCCATCACTATCCCTCAGCCTAATCAAATACTCAAGTAAAAGGAATTCGTTCCTCGTGCTTTGTAGCTTGAAATATTTCAACAAATCGTAGTTCTGAAGATCTTCCCTCGTTTGAGGGTCTTGTAAAGCGGCTATATCATCAAAATCATTCTCTCTTTCTTTCCATTCGATCACTTCGTCCAATGAAAACTTGCAAACCAACAATAAATCACATTAGCCAAGTTTTCAAAAAGGGAAATTGCTTGTTCATAGTTGAAAAAACTAAAAAATAAATTAATTTTTGCGCCCAATGCACCCTTAAAGAAAACATCAAAGCACTAGTGCTCCAATAAAGGGGTTACCAGGGTGTTGAGATATCAAATCATGCTTCCCTAATTACTTAAGGGAGCATTGATCTTGTTCAGTGCTTTGGGGATCAAACTCATGAAATAAGAACTAAAAATGAAAAAGAAAGCATGAAAAGTGATGGGAGGGATCAAGCTACTAACCTGGTCTTGACGAAACTCAAAATTATCACCCGTAGCTCCTGCAATCGACACCAGAAGAATCACTCCAAGAGGGGGAAAACTCAAGAGAAAGGGGAAAATTGTAAAGTAAAAGCTGAAAATGAATTAGTTTTTACCCTAACTGACTTTTTTCCATTTCTAAATTAAAGTCATTTAAACCCTTTTCACAATAGTAATGTTTATTTTTTGAGTTTTTTCCAATTATCGTTGATTTTAAAAGTAATTGCTGACATTTTTTCCCAAAATGATTTGTTTACGTAGGTATATATGGAGCATAATTTTTTTATGACCTTATAACTCTATTGAGAAAACTTCGTGATACTTCGATCTCTTTAAAATATAAAGAGTCATTTTTTGGGCAGTAGTTTACCCCTTTTTTGGTCCCAACTGACTAACTACTAAAATGGAACGATCTATTCAATCTTGGCTAGAAGAGTTCTTTGTCGTATTATTTTATATTTTTTCGGACCTCGAAGACTAAAATTATGAAAAAGGAAAACCTTGAAGTTTTCTTTAAGTTATTTTCAAACTCCCTAAACATGAAAAACAACCACGTTTTCCTTCTCTGGACTCGCAAAACTACACATTGAAGGGCCCATATGGAAATAAACCCTTACTTCTTCTAGTTCGTTAAATAAAGGAAGAGGAAGTTACCAAAGGTGAGTCATATTGAGCATGTGTTACCCTCCTTGAGCTCGTTAAATGAAAAAGAGGTACTCATCTATCTTAATGGGGGGGAAATTGAAGGAAGTGGGTCAATTTTTTCAAATATTTCCAGGCATCTCTTATGGTCTCCCTTGAACACGACACTTGTTTTCACCTCACCATAAACTTAGATAATCCATTTTCCTCTACAATGAACCAATCCTATGAGTCTTTCTACTCCTTTGGCCCATCCAAAAAATGCCCCAACACTTGCCGCATTATGTTTTGGTCCACCCTGAGTCTATGCTGCCAAGTATTATGTCATGCCTCAGTGTTCAAGGGAATTATTCACCTCGAAATTAAACCATCTACAATATTACCATTTCCCATACTTGTGTCAGTTCATTTGTATCTACTATATATTATCACTTTCATGTGACAAGTTCTGTGTCGATTGACGAGGGATACATCAACGCCCTCCTTCGATGAGATTGTTCCTATGGAATTCAACAAATTACTTGGGAAATAGACTTAGGAACACATCAGTACCTTGGGACCTACATGCCTCAATGGCAGACCTCGTCACATTTTGGTAGTGGGTATACATCAATGACCCCTGACCGATTGATTCCACGAATCTTCAACTTCATCTCATTATTCACATTTATTGGATTGTACTTTAAATTCCTTGAGAGCCATCAACATTAATGGTGATTTCTCTCACGCTTGTTAATGGTATACCTCAATGATCGGTAATCAAGTGGTTTATGTCATGTTTGACATCAAATCATCTATTCATATGGACATAATCATATTGTTATAGGATCGAGACGAAAACCCTGGGTTGATTATTCATATCCATGTACACTTTACCCAGGTTGTGATGGAGATTATTTGGTTGATATACATTTTTTAACATAGATTCACTTTGTATTGGTCCGCGACTATGTTCTTATCACATCGTAGCTCCACTCTGTATTCTTTCATGGCTACAATCAAGTCATTTCATAGATGGATGGATCCACATTATATCTTTGGTGCCCATCTCCTTAGTCAATGTCATCATGGATATGTAATGTACTTATTATCGGTCGTACTTTGATTCACTTCTATTTTGAGCATAGGTATGCCTGCCTCAGGGATGGAAAACATATTAACATTGTTTGATGGTTGTAGGCATCTTCTACCAGGTTCTCCAACTCCATACCCTTGCTTTGAAGAATCTAAAAAGTGTTTCATCCATCAACGTTCCTCTTCCGAATTCACACTTTGGGGGGAGATCTATTACACATCAAAATTCCTCACTTCGACATTGTCTTAAGTGTCACACTTTCATTGTCGTAAGTTTTGTAAGTGTCACAAGTATTGAAATTTTATTATAGCAAGTGTCGTAAGTGTCACATTCACTCTTCCTAAGTCTTGCATCTTGAACAACACCATAAAAATAATTGTTACAATCTCTAAAACATGCTAGAGGAAGAAACCCAATCATTTGACAGCTGGAACAAGTATTTTACCTAGGGAATTGTTCATCTTGTTGACATTTTGTAAGATCAGTGCTCCCCTTCTCATACATAGGGAGTGTTATCTCTCCTTGACCATTCTAAGGGGGCACTACAACACTTCGATTTCCACTTTAAGGGAGTGTTGATCTGGTTGATGGATTCGTGGACAAAATCCCACTTTCCTCTAAACACAACTATGGATGGGTTGGGTTAGTTTGGCTTGAATCTGACTCCAGGGCTGCATCTAAGGAAGATATCACAACTAATGGAGCCATATTCTAAACCAATTCCAAATATACTCAAGGTGGTTGAGCCTCTCAAAGCTATAAATGGAGGCATTTCCATGGTGAAAAGGAGGAGAAATCAACAAAGCATTGTTATTTTGATTGTGGATATTTTGAGCAAGGGTTGAATGAGGAGGACTTGGAGAGGTTTTTGAAACACCAACTGAAGATGGTAAGTTTTCCTTTCTAAGTTCTCATTAATATAATTGGCCTATTTCCTTCAAGTATGTGTTTACATGTGCTTGTCTATGGTTGTCTTAATCTTCCTAAGTAAATTGATTTTGTCTAATCCATTAGAGTAGGATATAGTATTTTGTTTCATGTTGTACTTTGAAGGTATTGATTGGAGCTCATGGATTTGAGCATATTGGAAAAATGTCATAAATGAGGTACATCATACTTCCCCTCCTTATCTATTTTTCAATGGACAAAATGAATCTATAGGAATGGTAGTGTCCAAATGTAATTATCTATCATGGTATAGGGGTTTGTAATCCAAGGGAAAATTCACCTGTATGCAGAGGAATATTTTCATAAAACTCCTCTCTCATTGAATGATATGAAAAGACATGCTCTAGAAACAAGTTTTGTTTCACACACAAAAACAACTTCCGCTCCTGCTCAAAAATTCAAGGTGAATGCGGGTCAATCCACATCATCTCAGCCACTAGGATGTAAGAAGAACAACAAGGGTAAATCCAAGAAATATTATGACCAACATGATACTACTAAGACTATTGATACTCAATCGAATATGAAGGATATGTTTCCTTGCATGATTTGTGAGGAAGAACACTACACGAAATATTTCCCCCATCATGATCAAGTCACTAAATTTTGGAAGGGTACTTCCCAACGTATAGTGTTAAAAAACCCTTTCCCGGTTCAGCAGCAACATATGGTTGCACAAAATCCTTCTCCTCTGCAAGGGGGAAATAGAGTTCATTCCCACCATGGGGATGCTTCCTCAAGAACCTTTGAGGTTTATATGTTTAAGGAGGTTAATGTAATGACATGAGTGAAGACTTATGACAATCCTCCAAGTAATCATTCTAATGAAAAGCCTATCGATCATCCCTCCACATCCAATCCTCCTCCATATTCCACCCCTCTTCAGATTGAGAAGCCAATTTCTGACATAGTGTTGTGCCTTCCCAAGAACAAAATTCAAAAAGTGACATTTAATCCATGTTCTTGCATCGCCAAAAACTATAATATCATTGAATATTTGGCACAAGCACCTTTTGCTATGTCAACCCTCGAAGTTCTATAGAACTATCCAAGTCAACTAAGAACCCTGCATTATTGGGGCTATAGATCAAGAGGAATCAAATCTAATTACAATTAATCTTGACTATTTTAAGGAGAGGCTCTCACACCACCTAGCATTCCATATTCAAATTTTGGTTGGTACAAATAAAATCCATCACATGGTTTTGGATGAAGGAGCCTCCACCTATTTCAAGTCTTTGTATTTTTTGAGAGCCATTGGTTCTCCTAAACTTATCCAGTCTCCAACCATGCTGAAAGAATTTGATGGACATGGTTTTTAACCTCATGAACTCTTGAAATATTTCATTGTGACATTGGAGAGTAAAACTATTTCGGTCGATATCGAAGTGCTTGACACACCCCTGGATTGTAATTTTTTTACTTGGTCGTAGTTGGTTCTATGTTATGACTGCCTTCACTTCTTCAATGTTTTGTATTTTATGACATCCTCATCAAGGGAAAATGATCACTTTTGATCAACTTGACTATATAACTATAGATATCCACAATTTTACAGTGAATAATGTCCCTTTTCTAGGACATTCTAGACTTGAGAGTGTAAGGGTAGGTATCCTTAAATATTCCTCACTCATGGGGTTTTTCCTTTCCCCTCTCCTGACACTCCACAGGTTTCCACACTAAATATGATTTAGAATCAGGTGCGAAAATCCCTAAAATCACTTGATCCTTTGGTAGTATCTAGTCTTTATGCGCTTAATTATTTTCCTGTGTCAAGCTCATTAAAAAATGAAATAGACACTTAGGAGCATAGTTCATTGTCTCTTTCAAGCTCATTAAAAAATGAAATAGCTCCCCTCCATTTGAATCGAGTCTCACTCTAGATCGAATAATTGAACCTTCTTTTCCTCTGCCTAGCGAAAATATTCCTATTAGTAGACATATGACTACACAAGAAAATAAGAAGAGTCGACGAAGGAAATGATGCTTGCAGAATAGGTCTCCAGCCTCTGGACATCATGTTGGAGAAAATCCACTAGCTTCTACCATGCAAGTTGGGGGGAAAATGCCTTTAGAGAGACACACTGCTAGGAGTAATCCTCATTTTGGGGTCATTCCCATCGTAACGTAGTAGTCTTTTCTAGAATGATCTTAGTCTTTGTTCTTTCTTATGTTCATAAATACATGAGAATAGGTTACCAATCTCGGTATTTGTTGTTTCTCATGCTCGTTAATACATGAGAATAGGTTACTGAGTATACTTTTATATTTTTTTTGGACTCATAAAAGCTATACAAAAAAGAACTTCTTGGAATTTCCCTTAAGCTCTTTTCAGACTCCCTAAACATCAAAAAGATTGTCGAGTGAGATTGTTTCCTTTCAAACTTGTTAAAAGTTTTGAAAGGGTGTATTTTGAGTGGTATTTTATCTCTTTTTTGGCCTCGCGAGACTAATTACAAAAATGAATAATCTGGTCAAGGATGACTAGAAGAGTTCTCCCCTGTATTGTTTTACACTTTTTTCGGGATTGGGAGACTAAATTTATGAAAAATTCACCCATGGAGTTGTATTTAAGTTCTTTTCAGAGTCTCTAAACATGAAAAACAACCAAGTTTACCTTCTTTGGGCTCATAAAATTATGCATTGAAGGACTAGTGTGAGTCCAATTTCTAGGACCCATACGGGACCAAACCTCTCCTTCTTTAGGTTCGTTAAATATATGTCGAGTGACTCATCGAGCATGAGCTATACCGATCATATTTTATCCTCCTCAAGATTTTTAAAAAACAAAGAGGTACTCACCAATCATGTTGGGGGGGGGGGGGGGAATTGAAGAAAGTGGGTCAAATGTTTTGGAATCCATTAAGGTAGTTTTTGTTGTCACCCTTGAACATGGCACCTATTTGTGTCTCAATGTACAGTTGTGTAATCTTCTTGTCTCTGATTCATACCAATTCCATGTGTCATTATAATTTTTTGTTCCATTCTAAGAGTCCTCTTATTATCTTCACATTATGTTCTTGGTAATCATCGAGTGAATGTTGCCAATTCTTTGGCTATGCCTCACAATGTTCAAGGGAAGTTTCACTTCAAACTGTCCATATATAGTATTACCAATTTTCATTTAAGGTGTCAATCCATACTCATTTAATCCACCATCTCACATCACTTTCCTTTGTTAGTTTTGTGTAAATGATGGGGGACACATCATGTCCCTCCTTCAACGAGTATATTCATGTCGACTTCAACACATCATCTAGGAATTAAACTTAGAAACCAGTTAGTACCTTGGGACCCTCATGCCTCAATCGTAGGCCTCCTCACTTTCGATAGTAGGTTTACACCATTGACCTCTGATCGAATGATTCAATGAATGTTCAACCTCATCTCATTTATTCACATTCATTGGAATGTACTAAAGGTACCTTGGGAATCATCGTCATCATTGGTGATTTCCCTCTCACTTGTTAATGGTATACCTCAATGACCAGTAATAAGTGGTTTATACCATGTTCGACATAAATTCATCTATTTGCATGGCTATATTCATATTGTTTCAGGATTGGGATGAAGACCCTGGGGTAGGTGCTCACTATGTTATGTGTTTTTCCCAGTCTATGATGGAGATCATTTGAGAATGAAAAATATTTCAGTACAATAACCATGTTGGTAATCTTACTAATATAGATTATTTCGCATAGATCCACATTGTATTGGTCTATGGCTATGTTTTGTCTTCTCGTAGATCCATTGCGTATTTTTCATGGTTGTGATCAATTCATGTCATGGAGGTATGGATCCACATTGTATCTCTGGTGGCCATATCCTTAGTCAGTATTCTCATGGATCTGCAGTGTATTGGTCGACAACCATGCTTTTATTCAACTCTTATTCTGAGCATAGGTATGCTTGCCTTGGAAATGGAACATATATGTATAATGATTGATGATTACTTAAAACTTCTGCGAGGTTCTCCTACTCTAGCACCATTTCATTGAATACTTTGTAAAATGTTTCGGCCATCAATTTCTCTTTTGACCTCACACTTTAAGAAGAATTTGTTACACATCATAATGTCACACTTAAGTGTCACATCCTAAGTGTCGCAAAAGTGACGTATTCACCTTGTTAAGTGTTTCATTCACTGTCTCAAGTGTCATATGCACCTTACCAAGTGTCGCAATCACTTTGATAAGTGTTGTAACCTATTGGAATTTGACCAAGTTTTGAGGAAACATTGATCGTATTTGACCACTTTTGGGACATTGACAGAATGGTCGAACATGGAGTGCTAGGCGGAGCTGAGATCGCAGGATCTCACTTATTTCGTGGGATTGTGGACCCAACAAAGGGTTTACTAGGGTTTATATAATGGTTTATAGGATGTTGGCCCATGGGCTTACCCATGTTTAGGCCTTTTTGCAAAAGTATATATGGGAAGGAATGTAATGTAGAAAGTAGTAGTAGAAGCTTAGTGAAAGCAATGTAAGAAGTTTGGCTAGTTGGATATGTGCATGATATGTTAGTAAGGCTCTGTGCTAATAAGGAGTTATCTCTGTGCCTTGACCTGATTTTGGGAAGGAGGATCTGGTGCGCGGTGCGTAGATCTCTTGTCCTCTGTGGAGTGTGGCTTTATGGCTTTGTGCACAGGAGCAGATGAATGTAATAAGATTATAGACTAATATAAGAAGAAGAAGGAGAAGTTGGTGGACATAGCCCCACATTGGGGTGAACCACGTATATCATGTGTCTTAATGTGCTTTGTGCGATGTGATTTATGGTTTATGTTGTTTATTTGCTTAGTTTTGTTGTTATAATGTATGATGAATACATATGATGTTGTTTCTTAGTGATTAAAGATGATTGAATACTAGATCTGAGCTAATTCTATGTGCTAAGTGATTGGAAGTTCTTGATATTTATTGGTATTACGCTAATATGTAATAAGGGTTTAATCTGCGATGTGAATGAGAGTCAAGAACTAATTCATATTGTTGTCTAAACACTCTGCTAAGTGTTGTAATCATAGATCTTTGTCCCATATTGGTTGTAGACACCTGAGTCTTGCAACCCCCCCGCCTCAACCTCACGTGAGACTTTGTCTGCTTCATAGGTGTTGCCAAAAGGGCTGATAGTTAAAGTTTTGTTGGTGCGTTGTTGAAGCATTGAACCCTGGGTCCGCCCCTGTGCCAACAAATGGTTCTGTTGTCGGGACCTGAAACTATGATTGTTGGGAACTAAAGAAAAATGAAAGATCTGTGTGTATATCTATTGTTGTAATGCGTAGTATTCTACTCGAATTGTGAATCTCTATGCTAAGAAAGAAACCCGATCTGAAGAAAAGAGGTAAGAGATTTATGATTTGATAAGGGTAAGATAAGTGAAAATGTTTTCTTCAAAAACATGAATCTAGGTATGTTTGATAGATTATGTCCTAGTCTGAATGGTAGGGCCTAGTTAGAAAAAAGAATTGATCTGAATAGAGAAAGATATGTTATTCCTATGCATAGAAATATTTTTTGGACTAAAATGTGGATGCAGGAACCTAGAAATAATTTTTGTAGATTGCAGGTCCAGCATTGTGATCCCAGTGCGCAGTACAGGAAAGGTTGGGGCTCATTTAAAGGAAAGAGAGGATTGACATTGTATTATAACTATAGAAGACCAAGACATCTTGCTAAGGAATTCCTTGGTACAGGTCCTATTTTTCATTGTTGTAAAATAGTTGGTCATGAAGTTGAAGATTGCCCAGGGATGATTGCTAAAGTAGAACAAATGAATATGAGTCAAGAGAATAAAATCATGTTAGAGAAAGATTCAGAGAAATCCCAGACTATGTTAATCCAATTAAAATAAGTAATGGATGATCACAGAGACATCAGTTTTCCATAGATCCTGAAAGAAAAACAACACATAGTTACAAGAATAGAAGACTTTGACATAAACTATCTATTGGATGAAGAAACACACATGAATATTATACCAGAAAGCACTTGGGAAATTTTGGGAAAGCCTGTTATGGTACCTTCATTGGGAAGGATAGGCTTGTTTAAAGGAAATATGATAACCCTATGTGGAGGAGTTACTAATATACCTATGATTTCTCATGGAACATCGACTGAAGAAGAATTTGAAGTCATTAAATTTGTTGATAACATGTTAAGAACCAAACATCAATATAGCATAGAAAAACCTCAAGAAAAGTACTCAACGCCTTTAAAAAGAGATAATTTCAAATAATAAGCCTCTTCGAGGAGGAAACCTCCTTTTAACCCACTTAAATGTTCAAGTACAAGATGATTCAAAATGAAAATGTCTCCTTGGTATATATAGGAGACTAGGAGGTATAATTACAACTAATGGCCTAAAGCCAACATAAATAAAATAACATTACTAATACAATATGCCCCAATTAAGGGGTAATGAGCCAGTATTAGGGCTTAACATGCCCCTCCCCTTGAGACAAGGGTTGTCCACAACGCTTGAGTAACTCTGGATGCTTCTGTATAAAAGACTCATCTTCCCAAGTGGAATCTTCAGTTGGTAGTTTCCTCCATTTAATGAGATACTCTGAAATGGATCTATTCCCCAGTTGGTGAATTATTGTGTCAGTGATGCCTTCAGGCTCCAATATGATTTTTCCTTCCTCATCAAGTTCTGGAAATATAGTTTGAACTGGGATCTTTTCACCTATAACCTTCTTTAAGCATGAAACATGGAAAACTGGGTGTCCTCGTGAAGATGCAGGTAGCTCCAATTTGTATTCCATAGT
Organism: Picea engelmannii; assembly: GCA_009831015.1. Taxonomy (NCBI): domain Eukaryota; kingdom Viridiplantae; phylum Streptophyta; class Pinopsida; order Pinales; family Pinaceae; genus Picea; species Picea engelmannii. The sequence continues at coordinate 90,758 of ML785861.1, forward strand.
ACCAATCTTTTGCAACACCTTATANGGGCCATAGTACTTTGGTGATAATTTATTATCCTTCTTGGCTTTCTTGAGGGACATCTGTTTGTATGGTTGTAGTCTTAAAAACACCCAATCCCCTACTTCAAAACTTCTTTCACTATGATGTTGATATGTTTGTTGTTTCATGCGATTATGTGCCATGGTTAGGTTGTCCTTTAAGATTTGGAGAACTTGTTGTTGATTCTCGATGTGATCTTCCACTTCTTGAACCTTAGATTTTTATTTTAGAGAAGAATTGATGGAAGGAGGGTGGTATCTATAAAGTTTCATAAATGGTGTCATTTTTGTTGTAGTATGAAAGGAAGTGTTATACCACCATTCTGCCAAGGGTAACCATTTGCACCATTGTGTTTGTTTATCAGAGACAAAGCAATGAAGGTAGCCTTCCAGGCATTTGTTCACTATCTCGGTTTGTCCATTAGATTGAGGATGATAGGATGAGTTATGAGCCAATTGAGTACCCAAACAAGAAAATAATTCTATCCAAAAATGTCTAGTGAAGATGGGATCTCTGTCACTTACAATAATCTTTGGGCTGCCATGTAGCTTTTGAACTGTCTCCATGAATGTGGTGGCAACTGTACTAGCTTTGAAGGGATGAGAGAGTGCAAAAAGTGTGCATACTTGGTCAGTCTATCAACAACGAGGATTGTGATCCCAGTGCGCAATACAAGAAAGGTTGGGGCTCATTTAAAGGAAAGAGAGGATTGACATTGTGTTATAACTATAGAAGACCAAGACATCTTGCTAAGGAATTGCCTGGTACAGGTCCTATTTGTCATTGTTGTAAAATAGTTGGTCATGAAGTTTAAGATTGCCCAGGGATGATTGCTAAAGTAGAACAAATGAATACGAGTCAAGAGAATAAACTCATGTTAGAGAAAGATTCAGAGAAATCCCAGACTATGTTAATCCAATTAAAATAAGTAATGGATGATCACAAAGACATCAGTTTTCCAGAGATCCTGAAAGAAAAACAACACATAGTTACAAGAATAGAAGACTTTGACATAAACTGTGTATTGGATGAAGAAACACACATGAATATTATGCCAGAAAGCACTTGGGAAATTTTGGGAAAGCTTGTTATGGTACCTTCATTGGGAAGGATAGGCTTGTTTAAAGGAAATATGATAGCCCTATGTGGAAGAGTTACTAATATACCTATGATTTATCATGGAACATCGACTGAAGAATAATTTGAAGTCATTAAATTTGTTGATAACAATGCCCCCTATCCACTTTTGTTAGGAATGAATTGGATGGAGAAGGATCAGATCAGAAGGAAAGCAGAGGAAGAATATACAGAAAATAAAAAACAAGAACTAAGGGATCTCATAGCTTGAAGAATAGATCGAGTGATAGAAGAATGAGAAGTTGAGTTGAAGTAGCAGAATGAAAGACAAGTAGCTATCAAAGTTGAAAGAGTGCAATAAGGTGTGAAGAACCTATCTATGCAAGAAGAAAGTATGTACACCCATGACATAGTAAGCAAAGAGGTATTACCTTTGAACCCTTTGAGAGAATGTGAGTAGCGAGAAGTCACTATGCTAAGAAAAGATAAGAATAAGAATGGAAAGAGGAATGCAGATACTCAGATCACAGGAAAGAAGGCAAGAAAACTCAGTAAAAAGAAATCCAAGCTAGAAAAACTACAAGAAGCTCCAGAAAAAACTTCGCAGGAGGCAGATCTAAAAAACCTGAACCTCGTCGGAATAGAAGAACCACACAGAATGGTACTTCACCACGACGAAGCTATATAACTGTTGGAGGTGCCCCGACCATTAGAATGATGCCTCGAAATGGATAGAAAATTTAGTTATGAGAGAATGTACCATTGAGACTGTGCCATAACAGACTGATTCATATTGATTTAGGCATTCCTTCCCATTGGAGGAATCTATTACAACACTTGCTTATTTAACCCATTGGACGTTGTGCCAGGACCGCATTTTTCCACCCGTGATTATCCAAGCTAACAGAGAATCAACTATATATTGCATTGTGATTTCTAGACCTCACCATCTATTTGATTACCTCACTTGTTCGTTCGCCTACCCGATCTATTGGGTTACAAGTGTGAATGTCACATGAACCTAGTGCGTTAGAGAAGTCTGTGGAGGATATTCTCATGGATATCATGGATGAGAGAGTTATTTCGGTAGGAATACAGGTGTCGTCAATTGGAGGAGTGTAAACATCCCCATCGACTAGACATTGTTCTAGCTGAACTGGGACCGAGAAGCAAAGCAAGCATCGCGATGATCTGGCTAACGTGAAGCAGATCATGTCGGTCTTGCCAGATTATATACCACCTTTGGCTAGAGTAGTTACCCGTGACAGCACCACACATGACTTCAAGTACACATTTATCACTGCATACATCCCGAAGGGGATACACGTAGTTGGACCCCAGTTAGGAAACATCCCATCTTTGAAGAACAATGAATTTAACCTCGGAGATAGGAAGAACGACACAATGATCATTTCGCATAGGCATTTGATGAATATGAATGGGAAGAATCTGCACATGGTCTCCTAGCCATGGATTAAGGAGCTTGCGCAGTCAACAATACTAAACATGATGAAGATCCCTCACTTTGGTTGGCATCAGGAGGTTAACGCCTGCGTTAAAATTCTCTTGTCATGCTATCAAGGAGGATATCTATGGCTCGATGGGCATGTTACTATGGATCTGGCGCTAATCCACCTGATCACAGGACTGAGCATGCAGGGACCGGACCCTCAACATTTCTACCCCGGGAAGACCTCAGATCGCTCCTTGGCATAGTGCATAAAGGAGGATTATGGCGATGTATTAAAGGGAAAGAGAGGCTACAAGGTAGCCTTAATCCAGGATGGTGCAGTTCACCTATATTGTCATCTTATAGCTGGTAAGGTCATCAGAAAGAACCATCCCATGCAGGTCACAAGATTCGTAGTGGACCTCACAGGAAATTGCATGCAGGGGATGAAAATGAACTGGGTGAGTTACCTCATCAACAAGCTCGAGAAAGACTTCCTTGAAGCGTAGGATCAGGGGTATGAATTTCATTTCAGTTGGTTACTTGTATTGATCGCATTTGTTTCTTGGCAGATGCCAGAAGGAGCGACATTTCCAGAAGTTGAGCGATTGGAGCCATTGGACGCAAGGTTCTCCACCTTGTGGTATACAAATGACATGTCGAAGCAGTGGCAGTCAAGCATTGTCTTCCATGCCTACTACTAGTAGCTTAAGCTAAAGCATGTTATTGAGGCATTTCTATGCATGACCTGGAACACATTACACCAGTACATACTACTAGAGAACTTTCACACATATCGACACTTTATCTATATCACTGCGTGCAAGGATGAGAGAAAAGAGGAGTTACAATCCTACTATAAGATGACTGATGAAGACATGGAAGAGATCACCAAAGAATGGTCAATGGAATTCCTTGTACCAGTGGAAGATGCAGAGCTCTTCAATGTGAACATCATAGGAAGCCCCTTGGTCACCCATGTCAAGCACGCTGGATAGAGCAACGCGAAGAAAAAGAAGAAAAATATAGAATTACAGAGCATAGAGATCGATTAATAGAAAAGCGCCTCTGAGGAATGTGGAACTGACTCGCTAGGAGGAGGAGGAGAAAACCAAGGTAATGGACAAGGAAGACGGGATGACGCAGAAATGTAAGAAGAAGGCAAAGATACATTGCCTCAGGATCCCCTTATTGGAACGGAGGCTTCACAGAAAAGGAAGGCTTCTCCAGAGAAACCTTCGGAAAGAAAGAAGACCCACGCCAATAAACCCCAGTCGAAGAATGTGCTCACAGAGGATTATGTCGGTCTAATCATCGCAACCATGGAGGACACTTCAGAGGATATCTTGCAGAGACATGAAGCGAAGGAGGAGACACTATATGAAATAATCGAGAAGGAGTTGAAGGAGATACAAAAATATATTCACTCGAGCCACGCAATATCCACTTCACCTTCTTCATCGAAGATTTCATAATTGGGGGACGATCCCACCCAATTACGAAGACAAGTATATGCAACAGAGGCTTGAATCCATCGAGTCCACGAAGAAAAGGAAAATGCTATAGAAGACTTGAATCAAGAAAAGGAGGAGGTTGTGGAGAAACTACGATCTACGCAGTCCCACGTAACCACTTATGAGAAGAAGAAAGATGAAATTTGGGTGATGTTCGAGGAGGACAAAGAAAAAATATAGAAATAAAAAGACTAGCTACTCGCAGAGAAGACTGCAGTCAAAGAAGCAATGACTAAAGCAATTTGCTCTATTTTGGGCTTGGCATAGGAGGAACCAGAGTCAGTCGAGATGCAAGTGGGGAAGCTCGTTGAGGCCATTCAACAGCTTCAAGCACGGGTAACAGAGTTGGAGCTTCAATCAGTACTTAGCACTCCACAGGAATTGCACGACCAAAGGGAGGAAGCCGCTAAGAGCACAGTTGGAAGGATCAAGGTCCTCTCCTTAGAATGTAAGAAGTTGAGTGATCAAAGTGCACAAACCTATGAACTCCTCATAGAAGACCCGAAGCTGAGGAAACTGGAAGCATAGCTCCAGGAGGTGCAGCAACAAGAATCCACTATGCAGGTGTAGATGAAGCTACTCACTACAGTCAAGTGAATGAAAAGATCACAGGAGCAGTGCATATCCCAACAACAGATTACTTCCATCTAGAGCAGATTCATGGAAGTTACATAGAGACTACAACCAGTGCAAGACAAAACTTGCACGAGTTTTGAAGAGATTGAAGGACAAGGCTCGCAGCTAGACCAAATGGTTGTGAAAGTAGAATAGTGCTTGGAAGGGCCTATTATAGATCAAGTGATTAAGGATTTCTCCAAGCAAGAAGCTCTAGCAAAGAAACAAGTCTAGGAAGCTCGAGCTAAGATTCAGGACTTTGAAGGAGTGTTTCCCAAATCTGATTGACTCGGGATGAGTCATAGGTGAGTGTTAGGGGCCTGTTGGCCCTTGACCAAGTTTTGAGGAAACATTAGTCATGTTTGACCATTTTTGGGACCTCGACAGGCTAGTCGAAGATGGAGCACCAGGTGGAGCTGAGATCATAGGATATCACTTATTTCGTGGGCTTGTGGACCCAACAAAAGGTTTACTAGGGTTTATGTAATGGGTTATGTGATGTCGGCCCATGGGTTTACCCATGTTTAGGCATTTTTGTAAAAGTATATATACGAAGGAGTGTAATGTAGAAAGTAGTAGTAGAATCTTAGTGCAAGCAATGTAAGAATTCTGGCTAGTTGTCTATGTGCATGATACTTTAGTAAGGCTCTGTGCTAATAAGGAGTTGGCTCTATGCCATGACCTGATTTTGGGAAGGAGGATCTGATGTGCGGCGTGCAGATCTCATGTCCTCTACGGAGTGTCGATCTATGGATTTGTGCATAGGAGTAGATGAATGTAAGAATATTGAAGACTAATAGAAGAAGAAGAATTTGGTGGACATAGCCCCACACTGTAATGAGCCACGTATATCATGTGTCTTGATGTGCTTTGTGCGATGTAATTTATGGTTTATGTTGTTTATTTTCTTAGTGTTGTTGTTATAATGTATGATGAATACATATGATGTTGTTTCTTAGTGCTTAAAGATGATTGAATGCTAGATCTGAGATAATGTTATGTGCTAAGTGATTGGAAGTTCTTGATATTTATCGTTGTTTTGCTAATCTGTAATAAGGGTTTAATCTGCGATGTGAATGAGAGTCAAGAACTAATGCATATTGTTGTCTAAATACTCTGCTAAGTGTTGTAATCACATATATGTTTCCCATATTGGTTGTAGACACCTGATTCCTACAGCCCCCCCTGCCTCTACCTCGGGTGAGACCTCATCTTCTTCGCAGGTGTTGCCAAAGGGTCGGTAGTTAGGATTTTGTTGGGGCATTGTTGAAGCATTGAAATCTAGGTCTGCCCCTGTGCCAACACAACCCATTGAGACCATGAAATACATTTGTCACTATGCATTGTCCCAAGTGTCGTATTCCTTTTATGGTCTTTGTAGGACTTCATTTATGTTAAATATTTTGGATATCAAGTCCAAGGATTAGAGAAATGAGGATGAAAATCGCAATAAGGTATGCCACATTCTTATTCTCTCTTGATTGATTGGTTGAGTTAGATTTAAATGCAAAGTAGAAACCATTTTTTTACGTATGTCTTTGGACCAAAGAAGGGGTCTTAGTCCAAAGGGGAGCTTAGATTTTCCATGGGGTAAGATTTCTCACAACATGGTTGAGGAGGTTAGGCTGTCAAGGAAGGTTCTAGGGAATATAAATACAATGTTTATTGATCTAATCCCTAAGGAGGACTTCCCTGATACTTTTGAAGGATATATATCCATATATTTATGTAACTTCCTTTACAATATTATTTCCAAGGTTTTGGATATTAGGATTAATCCTTTACTATCCAACTTTATCTCAACATAACAATTTGTCTTCCTTGAGGGAAGGTAGATGCATAAATCCATAAGAACAAGCCAAGAGCGTATTCAATCCATAAAACTCTCCAACAATCCTATTGTTTTAGTCAATATTGATTTTTCGAAGGAATATGATAGGGTTTCCTATCTTAATCTTAGATTATTGCTAATAAAAATAGGTTTCTCCTACCACATAGTCAAATGGATCATGACCTATGTTACTTATGTATCCTTTTTTTTTATGATTAAATGTGTGGCCTATGATTTATTTAAGTCATATAGGGGACTGAGGCAATGTTTCCCTCTCTCCCTATATATTTCTCCTAGTGGAAGAAGGACTTAGTAGAGCTCTATATGATGCTTAGTGGAATAGATTAGTGAAAGGTATTAGGGTTGGAAGATGTGAAAGTATTACACATATACTATTTGTAGATGATGTTTTCTCTTTTTTTGGTTCAAAATGATAACTCAATGACTACATGGATATTCACCTTCTATAAAAACGCTACAGAGATGGAATTTTTTTAGACCAAATCTTCTCTTTATTCTTATAAACTCACCAATGGTATTGATATAGTTGTTGAAATAAATCTTCCCTTTCAGTCTATAGACATCAATACAGGTATAAAATATTTGGTTTTCCATATGAAACCAAACAATTATGTGAAGGATGATTGGATTTGGTTGTCTAGGAAGGTGGAAAAAATAATTTCATTGTGGTGCAACAGATGGTTGTCAAGAAGAGGAAATTTGGTTCTAGCAAAGTATGCATTGAAAGCTATTCATGTGTACTAGCATACATTGGACCATATCCCTAAAGGAATTCTAGAGAATATCAAGAAGTATGGTTTCAATTTTATATGGAAATGAAGTAGTGAATATAAGAGCATTCACTAGGTTAATTGGAGAAAAAATGATTCTCCAAAGGTTTTGAGAAGATGGGGACTGAGGGATATACATATGTTTGGTCAATCGCTTGATGATAAATCATTGTGGAATATGATCACCAAAAATATTTTGTGGAGGGGGATTTTAATACAAAATTACATTGCTCCTAACATCGTATTGGATTGGATAAGAAAGGAAAGGAAAAGTACCTATAATGTATCCAACCAATGTAAATCCTTGACTATGGCTTTCCTTATGATAGGTTCCCTTTTGGCCTAAAAAGTTGGAAATGGGTCAAAAGTAAGAGTTGGTGCTAATGCTATTATGGGTTGTGACAGAAGAATATTTTTTTCTGAATAATTGATTTAATATTTTCAAATGATCAACAAAACTACATTAAACACAATGTTAAATTGTTGGCTCTCATGTGCATATCCTTCTCAATGTTGGGGGGTTGATGACCCAAGGTTTTTCTAGAGTTTACCAACAAACCCCCAAGGTGTCGACATATAAATCCTTAGTCGAATATTGAAGAAGGTCTCGCCCGAGATGCCATGACAATCATAGAGACCATATGGTCTTGTGTCGGTGATGACAGGTTACACTACACAGGGAATCCACTTGAACTAACTTTCAAACATTGTGTTGCAATATAATTAAATAATAACAACATGTAACATTAACACATACCTTGATTGGAAACATCATCAACATAATAAATGAAAAGAATAACCGCAACTTGTATTTTATTCATTCAATAAGATACATACATGGAACAAGAGACTCATCATTTATCAGAAATAGTGTCATTCACTCTCATACATTCTCACTGTTGTTTATTATAAGGCCCTATGAACCTTATCTATGAATCTAGATGTACGAAAAAACAAGACTCACAAACAGACTCTTACAAAGCATAGTTGTTATAGGATAAATCCGTAAGTGCAGACATGAACCGATCTCCCTAGATCCACCTGGATCTAGAACAAAACAGGACAGAATACTACACTTTCCCTAGATCTAGCCTATTGAATGAACTAAGAGATAAGGGTTATAGACATACCTTATGAATGTTTTCCTTAGGTCTCTGTTGTTCCAAGATTTTCTCCAATGCTCTCGTCCCATCCAGATCACAACAAAACGAACCAATCGAAGTAAAGGCATATTAAGATATTCAATGACTAGTCTATACATATGATCAAGGAATTATGTAATAAAGTGACATCATCTTTATGGGAAAGGGACATATTGTTGTATTGAATTAATTGAAAGTGAAACTTACAACCTGAGCCTTGATTTCATAGGTCTCCTTTCGATGGCTCCTAGCTCTGACACACACACTTGCTCATGCATGAAGAAAATCAACCACTTGTGATGACCTTGTTGTTGTCTTTTGTTGTTGTAGCATCAGTCCTCCATACAGTCTTGCACTAATTCTATAATCAATATCTAGCTAGCTTGTTGCTTGTTTTCTTAACCCTCTCCATGAGAAATCTCCTCAATATATAGGAGAAGATAGTTTAGTTACTTGGATAGGGAATGATCCCAAGATATCTGGAATGCCAATACTTGAATAACCACTCGAAAGCCAACTCACCCTTTTAGAAGATTCTCTTCTAGAAGGTTCGAGATTTT
>ML785861.1:100319-140075 GCA_009831015.1 Picea engelmannii
CAAATTTTAAATCAAGACGACATAGCCACGAAACATACACAGTGGATCTATGTGTCACAAAATATACATACTCCATCGCAACCTGGATCACATGGATAATATCCAGGGTCTTCAATCTCATCGCCCAAAAGTACGAATCTAACCATGTGATTACATATGTTGAAGTCGAACATGGCAGAAACCACTTGATTACCAGTCGTTGATGTATACCGTTAACAAGTGCGAGGGAAATCACCATTGATGTCAATGACTCCCAAGGTACGATAGTACAATCCATCGACTGTGAATAAATGAGGTGATGTCGAACACTCGACAGAATCTCTCGATCAGGGGTCAATGATATGAACCCACTGTTGAAAGCGAGAAACTTGCCATTGAGGCATGCAAGCTTCAAGGTACTAAATAATTTCTAAGTCTTGATTCCAGATAATGTGCTGAAGTCGACAGAACAAGACTCGTCACAGGAGGGCCTTAATGTATCCCACATCAGTGACACAAAATGAGTAACAGAGTTTGAAAGTGAAACAGAGCATGTGACAATTGGACTTTGGACACAGGGAAGGCCGACTCGGAGTGAAAGTACAACTGCAGATGGCCGACTCAATATAGGTTTGGACTGCTCTTGAACATATGGATGACACGACCAATGATTTGGCAGCATCGACTCAAAGACGACACATGGAAAGACCTTGTTATTGAATCGAATGAGAGACAAATGGATTTCCCAAACCGGCTTCAAATGATGAATAGGGGGTGTCATGTTCAAGAGCGACACTTACGGCCAATTAACACAAAGATGAAACATATCCCTTTCCCAAATTTTCCCCCACCATTTCTGCAAGTACCTCTTTATTTTTACACAAGCTTGAAGAGGATCACATATGCTTGTTGATATAAGCTCATCCTTCGGACGAGTCCCTCGGAGTATGTTTAATGAACCCTAAGAAGGAGTGGTTCGGTCCCATCACGGGTCAGTCAATGTTTGTTTAACGAGTCCAGAGATAGCAAACTCGAAGGTTTTTCAGGATTATATAGTTTGGAAAAACACTTAAAAGATAACTCTCTCAGTGCCTTTTTCGTACAATAGTCCAATGAGACCGAAAAAGGGTTAAACTATCGCTCGAAGGACGCGTAACTTCAAATACTTTAACGAGCGTGAAAAGAGCAAGATCGCTCGGCAATCTTTTCATATTTAGGGAGTCGTGAAAAGAGATTAAAGTTAACTCCAGGGGGGTTCCTTTTTCGTGTAACCTCAGCGAGCCCGGAAAAGAGATAAAACAACGCTCGATCACGTTCTCAAGTTTATCGCAAGTGAAAGAACGGATAAAAAGGCACTTGAGGTCTTATATCAAAACCATAGGAAACAAACAAAACACATCATATCGCAAATTTTTTTTGTCCATAATCATTTGTATTGGGTACCTGCAAGTCATTTACTCACTACCACATTAGTAATTAGGGTAAAATAGTGAATAAACATGAAAAACCCACTTTTATCATGGTAAAAAGTAAATAAAATAAATTTACAATTCATTTTACCATATTGTTTTACCCATTTACCATTTGAGAGCAAAAACCTCCTTCAAGGAACCCCAAAGCCCTCTACGCCAGCAGTCTTGTCTCAACCCTTCCCATCTCAACAACAGGCTTCGTTGGTCATTCACGACCAACCCTCTACTTCTACATCTTCTTATGTTTTGATGTGCACCGGTGATTCCATAAAAAACAATGTTGCACTTACCACTAGAGCTAAAGACTATACTCCTTCTAAGGAGAAGGTTGACGACTTACCTCCCGATTTGGTACAACCTTCTCCCCCAACTCCACCTACGACCGGTCCTCTTCATCTCGAACGACCGAGTCTTGATATAGTTTTACGACCTTCGAAAGGTGTCGTTAAGAAGTCGACATTCAATCCTCATGCTCGGGCAGCCCAGAACTATAGCATTGTCGAAGATCTGGCCCAAGCACCTTCAACGATGTCTGCCCTGGAAGTCCTTTAGTCTTGTCCTGCATAACGAAGGGCGTTGTTGAAAGCTATAGGTGGAATTGATCCTACGGATACGAATCTAATAGTCTTTAACTTGGAAGATCATATTCCAAGGTTACCCCCACAGCTCGCATTTCAAATCCAATTTGTGGTCTCCGACAAGAGTATTTGTCGAACTGTTATTGATGAGGGTGCCTCTATGTGTGTAATGTCTTTTTCTTGTTGGAAAGCCATTGGCTCTCCCCCGTTAAACGAATCACAAAACACTTTGCGAGCCTTCAATGGCTCTGGTTTTAAACCTTATGGTGTTCTTCCATCGTTGCCTGTCACTCTGAAAGGTAAGACTGTGCAGGTGGAAGTGGAAGTTTTTGATACTCCCTTGGATTACAATCTTCTACTTGGTCGAAGCTGGGTCGATTCTATGCGTGCTATCGTGTCCACCCTTTTCCGTGTTGTACGATTTCCTCACCAGGGAAAAGTGGTTACCGTCGATCAACTTGCCTTTTTTAATGCCAATACTCGCACGAGCAACGTGCCGTTCATAGCAAACACCCCTCCGGGTTATGAGAATGTTGGTGTCGGTCTTTTAAAAGACTCATCGTGAATGGGTACTTTCCCCATACCATCACCACCCAATATTCCAAGCCCTTCAGTTGCTTCCATTAATATGATCTCTACTATACCTCATGAACTTCTTGTGTCTGCTGACCCTTGGATAGTCCCTGATCCTGGAGATCATGTTCATTTTGGCAACGTAATGCCGTTAAGTCCGGTTGAATCCGCTTATCAAGCCATTCAATCGGCATCCCTTACTATTTCTTCTTTTGACGAGTTGTCTCCTGATCCTTTCTGTGTCATCTTTCCCACTGACGAGATGATCATGTCCGTCATGGAAGATACCCCTTGGGACGATGGGCATCATCGTTCCATATTGTTTCTGGAACAACAAACTCTTGAGAATTATCAGCGGATTTCGACTCCGTCGACCGTTGTTGTTATCTCCACGGTTTCCCACTCTACACGAGATATGTTTGCGGAAGGGAACCTCAGTAACATTTCACCCATGATGCCCATAGATATTTTCGTGAAACCTGGGATAGTCAAGAACGTTCATATTGGAGCTTCGTGTTCTCCTGACGAAATTGTCACTTATACTTCCTTGTTTAAAGAATTTCGTGATATCTTTGCATGGAGTTACGAAGAGATGCCAGGTATTGACCCTGCTATCGTCGTTCATGAGATTAAGACATACCCCGGCGCTAAACCAGTCCGGCAGCACCTCCGTCCTATCCATCCACGTAAAGCGGCAGCTATTAAACTCGAAGTTGAAAAACTTCTTAAAGCCGGTTTCATTTACCCCGTGGCATTGACAGAGTGGGTTTCCAACTCCGTACCGATCGATAAGAAAGGTGGTAGTATACGCGTTTGTGTTGATTATCAGGATATCAACAAAGCCTGTCCAAAGGACAATTTTCCAACCCCTTTCATCGACCAGATCGTCGATGACTCTGCCGGTAGTGAAATATTTTCCCTCATTGATGGATTTTCTGGCTATAATCAAATCAATATCGCTCCTGAGGACCAACATAAAACGAATTTTATTTGTCCTTGGGGTACTTTCGCCTACAGGAAACTCCCCTTCGGTCTGAAAAACACAAGTGCTACGTTCCAACGTGCTATGTCTTACGCATTTCACGATATCAAGCATATTGTTCAACCTTATTTGGACGATTTGCCAGCTCACTCTTTACGTCGAGTCGATCACCCTACTCATCTCTGAGTGATTTTTGTTCATTGTCGATTCTATCGCATTCGCCTGAATCCTCATAAATCTGTCTTTTGCGTAGAATCCGACCGTCTCCTCGGTTTCATTGTTTCACGCCATGGGATCCGGGTAGATCCTATCAAGGTTGAGGCGATTCTTAATCTCCCTCCTCCTTCTTTGCGTTAGTTACAAAGTTTGCAGGGGAAAGAAAAATTTCTTCGTCGTTTCATCCCGAATTACGCCGAGATTACTCGCGGTTTCACACGTCTTCTAAAGAAAGATTCCGAGTATGTCTGGGATACGATTGCTAACAACGCTTTTGAATCTTTAAAGTTATCCCTCACAAAAGCTCCTCTTCTTTTCCCTCCGGATTATAGTCGAGATTACTTTCTTTATCTAGCTGCGTCCGAGTATACTATCGGTATGGTCCTCATTCAAGAGGATGATAACCACGATGAACATGTTATCTATTACTTGAGTAGAGGTTTATCATCCACGGAAATCAAGTACCAACATGTTGGGAAGCTGGCCTTGGCTGCTGTCCAAGCAGTTCAACGTTTTCGTCATTATATTCTCTCCAAGAAGACTACAGTGATTTAACACTGTAACCCCATGCAACATATATTGACACGTCAATTGCTAGGGGGCAAGTACTCCAAGTGGATTTTTATTCTCCAGGAGTTCGATTTGGAATTCGATCGCGCCACGTCGAAGAAATCTCTAGTTTTCGCTGAGTTAATCTGTGATTTTCCCCACACTGCCACAGAAAAGGTAGCAGTCGATTCGTTACCTGACGAGTCACTTTTCCTTATCAGTACCGACGATATTTGGTATGGAGATATCATTATATATCTCCAAACTCAAACTTTTTGGCCTACTTTGTCCAGTAACGAACGACGTTGTCTCCGTTATCAAGCACATCATTATATTATCCTCGGCGATACTCTTTACCGTCGAGGCATTGACTCTGTCTTTCAGCATTGTTTGACTTTTGACGAAGCTAAGAAAGCTTTGAATGACTACCATTCAGGAGCATGTGGTGGTCATATGTCTGGGTATGCTACTACCCAGAAGATCTTACATGCAGGTTACGTTTGGCCTTCCCTATTCACTGACTGCATTACTGCTGTTCAGAAGTGTCATGCCTTCCAGACCTATAATCAGAAGATTCAGTCACATCCTGCTCCCCTTCATCTTGTAGTCTCAGTAGGTCCTTTTGCTAAATGGGGCATTGATTTCATGACATGTCACCCTCACTCGGTCGGGGGGCATGGTTACATTATTGTAGCTGTTGATTATTTCACGAAGTGGGCCAAGGCAATGACAACATTCGATAATACTGGGAAGACTGCAGCCTTATTCCTTTTTAACCATGTCATCACTCGTTTTGGTATTCCTCAGGCTATCATTACCGATCACGGTAGTCATTTTAGAAATAATATGATGTCTGAACTTACAGAGAAGTTGGGCCTTCATCATGATAGCTCAACACCCTATTATCCACAGGCCAATGGCCAGGTCGAAGCCATCAATAAGTTTCTTATAACTATGATTCGACGGATGATAGGAATCCATAAAACTAGCTGGCACACAATGTTATTTTCAGCATTGTGGGCATATCGGACATCTGTTAAGTCTGCCACGGGATTCACGCCTTTTCGATTAGTTTATGGCATGGAAGCCATTCTGCCAATAGAATGTGAGATACCATATTTGAAGCTAGCTGTAGAGATCTTACCTAATACTTCTGCTGAAGAGGAACGTCTGTTGTATTTAATGCGATTAGACGAAACTCACCGTGATGCTACTCTTGTAATAGAATCCCAGAAGAAACGTGTTAAGGCACAGTATGCCAAGCATGTCAAACCTCATGTCTTCTCTGAAGGCGATCTTGTTCTTCTATATGAACAAGATAAAGATTTCCTAGGATCTGGGAAATTCGAACCAATGTGGCGTGGGACTTACATTGTTAGCAGAGTGTTGGAAAAAGGAGCATATGAACTAGTTGATTATGATAGCGTACCTTTGAGTGAACCCAGGAATGGGTTGTACTTAAAGAAGTACTACGCATAAGTCATTTGTGCATGAGTACTTGTATTTTATGTATCATACTACGTGAGTGTGTTACTTTAATTTTGTTTTTGACGTTATCGGGTCTCTACCCTTATGTGACATTGTGTTTGTTTTCCAGATGTCGGAGTTTTCGCTACCTTATGTTGGCTTCGCCGATGGTGCTAGCCATAGTACCCGGAACCTAGCTTCCGCTGCTTGGGCAATCTATGCCCCGACAAACGAACGCATATCTCTACAAGGTATATGTCTTGGCCGAGCAACCAACAACATTGCAGAGTATAGCGTCGTGGTTGAATTATTGGTTGATGCTATCTCTCTCAGAATTCGCCATTTAGTTGTTCGAATTGACTCACAGTTGGTAGTACTATAGCTCAGTAATGTATATTCTATTCGAAGTCCTACTTTATTAAGGGTATACTTGCGGATTCGCCTCTTGGAACGACATTTTGATTACATAGAATATCAACACATTCCAAGAAGTCTTAATACATTGACAGATGCTTTAGCTAATTATGTATTGGACAGGCATTTAAATCACTTATAAAATCAAACACATTAAATTGTACACAAATGTAAAGTAAGCCGGTAGAAACCATGTATATATAACGATCAAAGTTTGTTTTTACAAAATGTGTCCGAAGACCAAAATATCAAAAATTGAAGCTCTTGGCTTCTACAAAGTGACATCATATAATGATGTTCACGATAGCACACTAAGGTCCTAGAAACTCTGTGGAGCAAATGACCCATAGAGGCAGAGACTCCCACAGTATGACGCTGATCGCGTCGTGGGATCTCTTCCAGAGGCATCTTTGGAACATCAGCCATCAGACCCTCTAAGTTTTGCTCCACTATCAGATAATCCTCGGCATACTGGGGGACTGCAATTGCTGCCTCTCCTCGACGCTGGACAGGAGAACTACCAGCAGGTCTATATGCCCGAACATCTGTGTTATCAATAAAAATTTTGATGATTAGTCTTTGGATGATTCTATAAAACCGAAAAACATTTAATATGATGAAAATACAAAAACATCTAAAAGATAAAAGTTGGTGTACTTCTTACCAATATCTCCCCAGTGGAGTCACCAATTTTGTTATAGGATAAATCCGTAAATGCGGACACAAACCGATCTCCCTAGATCCACCTAGATCTAGAACAAAACAGGACAGAATACTACACTTTCCCTAGATCTAGCCTATTGAATGAACTAAGAGATAAGGGTTATAGACATACCTTATGAACGCTTTCCTTAGGTCTCTGTTGTTCCAAGCTTTTCTCCAATTCTCTCGTCCCGTCCAGATCACAACAAAACGAACCAATCGAAGTAAAGGCAGATTAAGATATTCAATGACTAGTCTATACATATGATCAAGGAATTATGTAATAAAGTGACATCATCTTTATGGGAAAGGGACATATTNNTGTATTGAATTAATTGAAAGTGAAACTTACAACCTGAGCCTTGATGTCATAGGTCTCCTTTCGATGGCTCCTAGCTCTAACACACACACTTGCTCATGCATGAAGAAAATCAACCACTTGTGATGACCTTGCTGTTGTCTTTTACTGCTGTAGCATCAGTCCTCCATACAGTCTTGCACTAATTCTATGATCAATCTCTAGCTAGCTTGCTGCTTGTTTGCTTAACCCTCTCCATGAGAAATCTCCTCAATATATAGGAGAAGATAGTTTAGTTACTTGGATAGGGAATGATCCCAAGATATCTGGAATGCCAGTACTTGAATAACCACTCGAAAGCCAACTCACCCTTTTAGAAGATTCTCTTCTAGAAGGTTCGAGATTTTTATCTTTTTCCATTTTAAGAGCATGTTTGCACCCTAACAATGAGTACAATGCGAAGAATTTCACACCCCATCTTAAAGCAGCCTACGAGAAACAAGAATTATCGCAGGTGAATGTATAAGTAGCCTGCGAACATTCTTCAAAGTGTGAATTCTGGAAGAAGACAACTGTAACTTTTCTCAGGAAAGTGTTCTTGGTAAAGAGCTTGATTTTCCATCATAATATCATCATCATGACATCATCATCATGACATCATCACAATGACCAAATTTGTGGATAACAATAGTGAGACTCCTCTCTCAGCTGAGAGCATTTAGATCGAACCCATTGACTGATAAAAAATCAACAACAACAACAATAGCAAGAACAACTCCTCTGAGTTGTCACTTTTTCCTTTTTGTTTCCTTCTCTATTATGGATCACTGTTAGTTTCATATTTTCTCCACTCATTCTGCTAACTACCAATCCTACACGCTTCTACCATCCACATGAATTCCACATAGTGTTATGAGGAAAATCACTCTATGGCATGGGGTAAACCACAACAGATGGAAATGACTGTAGAAATCAACTCTAATCTCAAGTATGCTATATAAACAAATATGCTAACAAGACAATACAAAGGGACTACCTCGTCCAGACGTTCGATGAAGTCCACCATTGAGCACTTAACTCAAATAAATACACCTGCAACTTGTCCTCAACAACCAAGATACACAAGCATATGGTGATAATATGTAAAGTTAGCACATTCGATAGCATAATCCATCAATATTCATAGTAAATACACCCATGGAATAACAATTCAAATATTTTCAAGACATTAATTGGATGAGAGAAGAGTATTTCTATTAAAATGTAATAAGCAAAAGTGTATGAATGACAAAATTTTGTTTCGGCACATTCGGAACCGAGAAAATAAGTCCTTTCTAGCTGGGTCTCCACCACTTCAATCCTCCACCAAAGGCAAGTTCATATAAGAGAGATAATGAGGTTCTCCATCAAAGAGGGAAGATCTTGGGGGATGAACAATATGTTTGAACTTAAAAGGACAAAGGGATGCAGACTCAATATGAAGTGAACAATTTCTCCAAAGTAACTTTGCTCTCAAAGTTGAATTATTCTCCTCTTTTTCCACACCTTGGATATGGCCCATTTATTGCCTTCAAATGGAACTGAAGGTGTTGGATTACTGAGACAGGGGGTGAATCAGTAATAGCATAATTATAATCCTTTTTCTTCAAATTTTATATCAATGTAGACTTATTATCCAATAATGAGCAATAAGAAATAAACAATCACACACATACACAGTACACCAATGTTTTACGTGGAAACCCAAATCGGGAGAAAACCATAGAATGTTTTTTCTTATATGTCTTGAAGAATTACATTCATTAGAAGCACCAACTTCCTTTGTTTTCTAGTTGCAACTGGAAGGAGGCTCCAACCCCCTAGTTTCTTAGGCTACAACCTAAGGGAAGCTCCAACTCCCCAATTCTCTGGCTACAACCAGAAGGAGGCTACAACCCCCTATGTTCTCCAGCTACAACTCGAAGGTGGATACAACCACTTGTCCTTTCCCCATCCTGCCACCCTGAAGTAGAAGTACAATGATGGAACCACTGTCACACTATCACTGTGAGAAATACCACTGTAAACCTGTACCAATAAATCTGAACCATGAATCAACTTGTACCTCAACCTGTAATCAACCTGTACCATAAAAAAGTGCATCAACCATGCACCAACTTGTACCAAACAACCTGTAATCAACCTATACCATAAACAAGTGCATCCAACCATGTACCAAGTATGTACCAATCATGTGTCAACTACTCATCAACTATGATTCATCAATATGTACCAACATCATCAATTATACACCTCATGTACCTCAACCAAAATCCCTCATCAATTTCATCATCCAAATATGATTTGTAGCTCTATAATAGACCTAGTTTATATGATCACATTCCTTCAAACCTTCCTTAACTTTAACAACAAGATACTAGCATTTTCATCAAACTTTCCTTTAGTCTCACATGCCTAGTTTTGGATTAGTCAACAACCCTAACTTGAAGTAATCATAAATTTGAACCTATAATGTATAAATATCTGAAATTGATACTCAATTTTCTTCAATGTTTTTTATGCAATTCCTCCAAGTGTCACTACTTGGAACCTCTCAGAAAAGGAGTTATATAAAAAATGGCATACCTTGTTGAATTATGGATTATTCTAGAGAGCGACCTTGTAGAGTGTTCCCCGCACGAAATATTTATTGAATTGATATGAAACTATTACACAACATACTACAGACTGTATCCTAACCAACACATTTGGTCTCACTGAATTTGGATATTTTATTAAGAAGTTATGATGGTTTTACCCGAAACACCTGTTTTTGACTAGTTTCAGGACTAGCCACAAACCCTATTTTCCACGGAGTGTAACTCCCAAAATAAAATGACCCACAAGATGAATATTTTACCACAAATACTTGGGTATTTTTTCACATTGGAATAGAAATTTCACGGTCTGAATCTTTATATAAAAAAAATTATAGCGAAAACGGTGACATGACCTGTAAATAACATACCTTACAAAGCACCATCAAAATAATTTATCCTTCCTTGCATTTCGGCTTCAATTTCCCTCAGAAGTTAGGCTTAGATATCCTTTTTTACCTCAGAAACCTATAGATATTCAATATGCTCAAGTGTTATTAAAATGAGAGAGCCTTGTCTCTTATTGATACTCTCCAAGTAGCTTCCTTAAAAACATCTTCTAGGTCACTTGGCCCACTTTCCTTATTTTAGGGTTAACACACTTCTAATTTATCCATTAAATTTATTATTAAAACAATTTATTTTTTATTCACTTTGAATTATTATTTACATTTTAAAATCTCTTAAACCACTTTGACTACTTTGACCTTTTGGGGCTTCTAGATGACATATGAGGGTCCTCCAACTTCGTAAGGCCATAACTCTCAAACCGTGACGAGTTATGTGACATTCCACATACCACCAGAAATGAAATGACATGTACTATCCATATAGAATAGTATTACCTTCAAATATAGAAAAAATTATACCATTATCCATCAAACAAACTTGGGTCCATTACCCAAACCTGGGTTTTCCAACTTCACATGGTCATAACTCTCTAACCGTGAGGAGTTATGTGACGTTATACATACCCCCGTAAATGTCATGATAAGCACTATCCATCTAGGATATTTTTCTTGACAAATTCATTATCCTTCATCTCGTTATTCCACAATTTAGCATGGGTTCTCTTACTCCACAAAGTGTCTTCCCATGAAGTCTTTCACCATATCTTCCTTTTGGATACCATAATCCAAAATCTTTTGTTCCTTAGGTGCTTCTTGAAATCGTGCCACCTGTCCAACTTCCTGCATTACATATGGTCTGAATGTTGTCACATATAGTAGGCTTCCAATCATTGACCTGTATTTCCTCTGATATGTAGACTTCGAATAATCAACTTTTCTCAACTTACAACTGGTTTTCATGGGAGTGATAACTGGTTTGAAATCTTCAATTCCGAACCACTTTGGCATTTCTCTGATATACTTGGTTTGAGAAATAAAAATTCCTTGGTTGCTTTGATGTATATGAAGTCCTATAAAGAAGGATAGTTCTCCAAGCAATGACATTTCAAATTCATTCTGCATGTCTTTTGCAAATTTCTGGCTTAACCTGTCATCATCACTACCAAAAATAATACCATCAACATAAACTTCAATTAATAAAATATTACCTTGACTTACCTTGATGTAGAGGTTGTTGTTTGCACTTCCTTTTTTGAACCCTGCCTGTTGCAGATACTTATCTACTCTGGAGTACCATGCTCTATGAGCCTGTTTTAGAGCATACAAGACCTTTTTTAATTTATACACATAGTCTGTGTTCTTTGACAACTTAAATCCTTCTGTTTGTTCAATGTAGACTTCTTCTTCAAGTTCCCCATTCAGAAAAGATGATTTTACATCCATTTGATATACTTTAACATTTTTGGAGCATGCATAAGCTAAAAGCAAACATATTGCTTCCATTCTAGCAACTGGGGCAAATGTCTTCAAAGTTGATTCCTTCAATCTGTGCATATCCTTTACATACCAATCTAGCTTTGTTCCTTGTAACATGTCCATCTTCATTCAATTTTTTCCTAAAAATCAATTTTGTGTCGATCACATTCTTATTCTTTGGTCTTGGAACCAATTCCCAAGTGTCATTTTTCTCTATTTGATCCAATTCTTCATCCATGGCCTTATTCCAAAATTCATCCTTGTTGACTTCTTCAAAACAGTTTGGTTCAATTGTAGATAAGCATGCTAGGTGTGTTTGTTCTGGTGAATGGATTTTTCTTCTAGTCTCAACTCCTGCATCTTTGTTTCCAATAATCTGATTTGAAGGATGATACTTTTGTACTCATTTTCTAGGTGTTTTTGGAGATACTTGTTGAACTTTCTCTTCTTCTTCTGTCGGATTCTCTTCATATTCATCTTCCTCTTCTACTTTTTTTTCATCTTCTTCTTCGAAAAGTTGTTCCATTGATTTGTTTTCTTCTTCCTTTTATTCTAATCTACCTATTTCATGAATTGTTACGTTGATGCTTTCCACAACTTTGTTTAATCTTAGATTGTAACAATTGTATGATTGTTGGGACCGAGATATGATCATTTTTATGACGGTTATTATACACTTTTTCCGCATGTACATATGTGTTTTTCACATTTGGAAGGATGTTTTTGAAGAATTTCATGACAAAACAGTATGATCGACATAAGGTACGTGTAATTCATGTTTAATGATTGTATCAAGTATAATTCATCATGTTTTATGATCTCCAAGAGCTAATTCACATTTTTCTGGTGTTACAGGGAAAAAACGCACTACGTTTCTAGTTCTGTCACTTGATCTGGCACTCAATCCAGCACTCGTTCCGACACTCGATTCGACACTCCGTCCAGCACCTCTTCCTACACAAAAATAGAGGGTGATTTGTTGGTTATGGTATTGGCGGCCAATGGGGGGTGAATAAGAGACATAGGTTTTGTTCATGCTTATCCCCTCCAGCTACTAAACTCTTGACAACTCGATTTTGGGTTGTTATGGTGGGTGATTATTGGCTCACTTTGTTTTGGCAGTTAGGGCACCATTAATGAAATTTTCCAATTTTAGAATTGGTTCTAACCTCCTGTGGTCGACCACTTGATCTGTAAACATTATAAATACCACTGTGGTGGTCAGATAATTGTTAAGCAGTAGAAGAAGTCATGTGTTAGATCCAAAAATGATTTTGGCTCTGTTTTTGCATTTTTCAATTGCCAGAATTGTATAAAACTGTGTTTCTACGTTTTAATGGTGAATTCCTTTTGTTGAGCTCGTGGTGTGCTTTTAGGGAGTGACCACAACTTGCTGGGGGGGGCACTAATAGTCTGGTAATTGTTCTTTGTCTTTGTTTATGTATTTCATAGATTAATTGTTATCTTTATTTCATGTACATGCATTTTTATTTTGTTAATTAGTTTGTTGTTATAATTTAATTTGCTTTGACTCTCTTTTACAGGTTCGCATGTTGAATTGTGTTAGCATGCATTAATTTCATAGTTAGGAATGGATCTGCAGACTCCTAGACTAACCCCATGTGTAGTTAAATACTAGATTATGTTTTTATCTAATATTTTATAATCAAGTTTAAAACATAGTTTTGAATAGAATAGAATGGCGTTTTAATTTGGGTTTTAATTGACAAGGATTTGATGGGTGGATAGAGTTAATTCTAGTTTTTAATGATAGATTGCTTATTTCAGTTTTATATAGATCTTTCTTACTTAGTTGTTGATTAATATAGCTGTTAGTTTTCTTTTTAATATCATGTTTTAAATTTATGTTTTTAGTCATTTCTTTATTGCAGTTTGAATTGCTAGAGTAGATATAGCATAGTTTTCATTTATGTAATTTCTTTCCTAGAATTAAATTTCAATTGTAGTTCTTATTTAATGAATGAGTTTAAGTATAATGATGATCTCGTTATGTTGTTGATGGTTAATAAATGAACCTGCAGGGTATTTAATATTGTTTTTTTCTTCACACAACCACCAACATTATATTTGAATTGTCATAGGTTAAAGACAGTTTATTTCTTTCGTAGGTTAGAGATAGTTTCTTGCTTTTGTAGATTAGAAGAGATAGTTTCTTTCTTTCATTGTCTAGAAGATAGTTTTATTGTTGTTGTAGGATATATAGTCTTTGCTTTGATAGATCAGATAGTAGCTTTCTTATCATAGATTAAGCATTAGTTGGTAGTTCTTCTTGCTTTCAATAGAATAAATTTCCTTTCATGCATTGCATTGAGCATTTAGTCCACTTACCTCTTAGGCTAGATAGTTGTTCAATGAGAAGTTTTACTTTGATTGCTTGCAGTAGTTAGTTGCCTTTGCTTACTTGTCTTTTGATTTAGTAGGTTAGTTAGGTGCCTTTGTTTACTTGTCCTTTGCTTTAATAGGTTAGTTAGGTGTCTTTGTTTGCTTGTCTATTTGCCTTAATAGGTTAGATAGGTGTTTTTTTTTACTTTCTTATTTATTTTCTTTCATAGGGTAGTTGCTCATTGAATGTAGGTTGGCAAGTTAAAGAAGTTTTCTTTTGTCATTTGCTTATTATGATTAGTAGTTTGCCTTTGTTTATTGTTGAACTATTTTTCTTTACATAGGGTTTTACTTGCTTTCTTAGGAACTATCCATCGACCCTTGGCCCAAAAATACTTAGGTTAAATAGTTTAAATTTGTTTAGTAGGGTTTTCTCATTAGATAGTTTTGCTTGAGTAGATTAGCCTTAGATAGTTGCTTTCATTAGTTAGATTATACTACTGCCAACCTTTTACCTTTGGCATATATTTTTCTACAACTCTAAGTTTACTTACCCCAGGTTGACAATTTAATTAAGGATTTTTACTGTGTTTTTAGTGCATATAGAACACCCATCATTTTTGGTGTCATTGATGGGGAGTTGTCTCAAGGTAAGAAGTAGTTAGGAAATAGACCATTCCTAGACCTTAGCATTAGATTGGTGGTAGGGGAACTTTAAGATGAGATGTAAGAACCTGCGCATCTACTATAGCAGGTTCCCCCAAACCCAATGGTAGTTTTTCTTTTTATTTTTGTTTTCTTTCATGAATATACCTAGGGACCCAAAAGGTAGATATATTAAATCTAAATATTTCAACCAAGGTTCCTTCCAACCTTTTTGGGGGGAGGAACATTCTACTCATAAACTCCGCATATTGATACCGAAAAACATGAGTTAGCTCAACCCAAAGAGCTAAAGTAGTCTCTAAAGAGACTAAAACAAGGAGCACTATAGAATAAGAAATTGGGGCATCAGTAATAGTGGGATAGGAGGCAAGACCACTCAAGCCTTCCGAAAAACCAAACAATGCAACCTTTGTTTCCTTACCACCATCAGGAGATCCTAACTTTGTGGACATCATTTTTGTGTGAACCAATTTTTATCAAATGACAAGATGAATTCAAAGGTGACCATCAGTTTGGAATAACTCTCTCAAATCCTAGTAACATCTGCAATCTCTTCTTTTTAGGAAGAACACATCTTGACAATAGTCAAGAACTTATCTACCTCTCCATAAATATTAGAAGAATCAAGGTCCTATGAGCTACAAAATGATTTTCCTCACCAAAATGCGAAGGAAACTGAGAAATTATGGACTACACCTAGTGGAGAGCAATCATTAAGACCTGAGATTGATGATTTCTCAACATCCATATCAATAGATTCTTTATGTACTTCAGAAATCAAACATCTAGAAGAAAAGGATCTGCACAACATGATGAAGGAGAGAATATAAATTATTGTTGATGCACATCAAGATTACATTGAAATTTGGTTTCAAGAGGTCATCATGCCACAATACTATTCTCTTCTTCAACACCTTCTGAGGCCCAAACAAGTAGGTTGGTTGGTTCTTCATATCCAGGTAATCACTGCAGTAACTTTTTCATACATGGATATGAGTATGTTTCTTATCGTGCTCCGCACATGGTTACATCGGAAGAGTTCTTACACTTGAATAAATGTTTTCCCTTTCTTTTTAGGTAGGGTAGGATAGTAAATAAAAGATGCATTTTGTTAGTTTAGCTTAGAGTCTAATGCATCCTCATTTTACATTTTCTTTTAATAAAATAGTTATGAGATACATGTTCTAGTGACTTGATCTCATTAGTCTTTGATATTTTAGAGTGTGTTTTTTTCTAGAGACTTTTGTAGGTATTTATTTCACCAGGAGTAGACAGTTTCAAGGAAATATAAAAGAAAGATTTTTCTTCAAAACATTGTTACACTTGAACCTTGTTGTCTTCTAAGCATTCAATGAATAATGAATTCTTGTAGTTATCCATGTTTTTGCAAAGATCTTCATCTTCTTGTTCTTAAGGCATTTTGCAAAGCAGATGCTCTTGAAAATATTTACCACTATATGTTGGCCCTGGGTTATGGAAGGAAGTGAAAAACGAGGAAGAAAAGGGAAAAAGTGAGTATCACGGGAGACACAGTGACTGTCACTAGGTTGAAGTGAGCAAAAGAACAAAAAAGATGGAGTGAAGTGCAGAAAAGAAAGTTGTTGGATGAGGAGATCGATGATGACAGATCAGCAAGGAAGACAGACTGAGGATGACTCAGAAAGTGGAAAATTCCAGCATTAGATGCCTTGGAGCACCGCGAGATGGAGAGGGAAAGACAGGCTAGTGAAGCCTGGAAAGAATGGGTCAAGTTGACCTAGGGTTGTAGACACCTAGGGTTTTGGTAATTAGGGTTTTTGACACCTAGTTATCGACTTAAGGTTGTCGGTGAGGGAGTATAATGTATAAATAGAGGTCGAGAGGACCTAGGTCAGGTCGGTACTATGGTTGAGCCTTGTTGTCGGTTATTATTCATTGGGAGAATATTGTATTAAGGGTGGGAGAAGTGTTGAGAGAGAGAGCCTTCTGGTATTGTAAGATCTTCAGCTGGGTGCGAAGATCAAGTCCTGTAGTTGGGTGCATAGGAAGGAAGAGAGATGGAGAGAGAGGATCTGCGGGCCAGAGCACAGATCAAAATTGTAAGATTTACCTTAATATGTCATAAGAAAAATTATGTGGACATAGCCCTAGAGAGAGGGTGAACCACGTACATTTGTTGTTGTGTGTGTGATTGATGCCTTGAGCTATGATGTTGTTATATTTTTATCTGCATTATTGTATGAGATCAGATATATAGCTGTGAGGGAAAGATCTAGCTAGTTTAATGATAGATGCATGTTATGTTGTTGTTGCAATAAGAACCACTTGATATTCCCTTGGTTGTAGACAGCTCTGCCCTGCAACCCCCTCATAGTTGCTTCAGGTGAGACTGTATATGCTTTGTAGGTGTTGCCGAAAAGGCCAGTAGCTATGGATTTTTGGTGCGCTCTTGGAGCTGAACCCTAGATCTTCTCCTGTGCCAACAAATGTTTTCATTGCCAGGACCAGAATATTTTTAAGGAAATGTCAAGGTGGTTCCCATCGAAGACATAGATTTACAAGTGGGTAGAGGATCAAGAGAAGGACTTTGTTGAAGCCCAGGACAAGAACCCTAAAATAAGCATTGAAGATTGGACACAAATATACATCTTCACCGAAATTCACGAGATCTTCTTTCGAGGAATCCATCAAGAGTTACATGAGTGGTTGGCTAGGTTAGCTAACACATAGTTTCAAATCATATCTAGACCCCCTATGGTTTGGACACCAGCATTGATCCAGAAGTTCAAGAGAGTCAACAACGTTGTATCTCGAGAAGTAGATCACTGGTTTGATAGTACCATCGAAGGGTATATCACTGATTTTGTTGTTGATAAAACAAAATCGTATAGTCAATCCGAGAGATACTTTTTCAAGGGACCCAGAGGAAAAACATTTCACTTGTTGAAGCTAAGAATCAAGATGATCTTGCATGAAAACCACATATTGAAGACACAGTAGATTGATCGGAGCTAAAAAGGCTAATGTTCAAGATCTTAGACAATGACAACAACACAGAAGCAGGGCATACACGTAGTGGGAAAGTATTCCTTGGAGCTCACCTTGAAAATTTGTTTAAGCAAAATTATGGAGAAGGAGGTTTCTATAGTGGAGAAGAGGTATATCTAACCAAAAAAGAGCATCCAGAGCCCACCAGAATAGAAGAAGGGGAAGCAGAAGAACTGAGCCAAAGCGAGCCAAAAACCTTAGGAACTACGCAAACTACTGAGGTAAGTAATGTTAATCCTCTTGTTGTCCCAACAACACTTAGCAATTAGAATAGTCAGAACCACCAGAGTCTTCAAAGTACTATTACCAGTAGCCCAGCATCTACTCAGACAAGAACCCTAGTAAGCTTTATGGTAGATGAAATGAGACTCCCTATCTTTAGAGGAGACAGATCTGAAGATCCAGATCAACATTGGTTTCTGTGCAAGGCCATATGGAATATTAAAAGTATCACCGATGAAGCCATCAAGAGAACCCAATTTAGCACTACTGTAAGGGACCACGCACTGAGATGGTACATGAAACTGGTCCAAGGACTAGCATAGCCTAAGCCCCTGAATGAGATCAAGAATGCGTTGATTGCAGAGTTTAAGAAACCTAAGTCGGAATCATAATGTATTACGGAACTAAAAGAGATTAAACAAAAGGTAGCAGAACCTATTTGGGAGTTTGACCAGAGATTCAAGACCCTGACAGGTCGATTAAATTTCCAGATCCCCGATGAATAGAACAAAGAGTGGTTCATCACTGTGTTGTTACCACACATAAGAATCCCTTTGATGTAGCAGAAGATTTCATCTCAGGCAGAATATTTGGAGATCGCCATGAAGCTTGAATCAACATTGATGGGAGAATCTAGCTCGGGCATTAGCCAGATCATGAGCCAGCTAACTAGTTTGTCTTTACAGGTCGAGGATATGAAGAAAGACAAGGTAAAAGAAAAAAGGAACGATATTTGGTGTGTTAGATGCAAATCAGAAGGCCATGATAAGGAAAAACTGCCCCTTATTTCATGAGTACTTGGCATCAGTGGCACCAAGCCCCTTAAAGAAAGTTAACCTACCTTGGTACGAGGTATGTAGAAATAGGCATTGCCCAGGTGAGTGCTACTACATGCATAAGTATGTCCAAACACCCACAAACTTGTATTGTACATTTTACAAATCAGTGGGGCATGATGATCGGGATTGTAGAGCTTATGATCTCATGCATGAAAGGTCAAGAGACATATACAAAATTCAAGTCGAAGTACAACAAGAGGGAAACACTCCACAGTACAACTCTCTGGTGAGAGGAAATTTCACTCCTCATGGTGGCTACAAAGGATGAGGACGAGGAGGAGGTATGGGTTGAGGCCGAGGACAAATAATATGTTACAACTGCACGCAACCAGGTCATTTAGCAAGGGATTGTCAGAATCACTACACAACCTGTAGTTACTGTAACTCCTTCGAGCATGTCATAGAAGAATTCCCTGTGCTGCTAGCTAAACTTCAGGGAAAAACAAGGACCCCAACAGAACTCACAAGTACAACTAATATATGTTGAACCTCGTGGAGCAGACCCTAGATTCATTGTTATTACTTGAGGAGGTGTTTCTACAAGGGAAGACAGAGCAACCCAAGGAAGGACTGAAAATGACCACGGAGTCAGTAAAGCTACAGAAAAGACCCCAACATTTGATGCTAAGAAAGAAAGGCAGATATTCGAGGAGGCAAGGAATGAGTTCAAAGGAGATCAATGATATTCATCAAAGAGACATCCAGAAATCAAAGAATACGGTATGCCTCAGGAATTTGATCCATCTGCATCACCAACAGAAGGGAAAGAGGTAAGAAAACTCATGGAATTCTTGCAAACTTGTGTTAAGTTGATTCAAGATAAAGGTGTTGTAAAAGAATTACAATATTTAATCAAGTAGTATGAAGAATTACACTTGAATGCTCAGATAGGAGAGTATGAGATAGACTATGTGGTCCTTGACTTAGATTCAGAAGTCAATGTCATGACAAAGCAGACTTGGGCATTGATGGGAAAACCCAAGATGATGTATTCCCCTATCAGTCTTCGCATGGATAATCAGCAAGCTGGTAGCCCATTTGGACGATTAGAGCATGTCCTAGTGGACATCGATGGGGTAAGAACCTTTGCAGATTTTGAGGTAATTGAAATTGTTGATGATAGTTTCCCTTACCCTGCACTATCAGGAATCGATTGGGCCTTCGACAATTCCACTATTGTTGATTTAAAGAAACGACGCATGGCATTTGAGAAAGTTGGCCTTAGGTTCGTTGCACCTTTAGATCTAGATGAGGGCCCATGATACATAGAACCCATTAGAGAAGAGGACCACACATTTGAACTGGAAAAC
The DNA here is from genome assembly GCA_009831015.1 of Picea engelmannii. Lineage (NCBI taxonomy): Eukaryota > Viridiplantae > Streptophyta > Pinopsida > Pinales > Pinaceae > Picea > Picea engelmannii. The sequence continues at coordinate 120,419 of ML785861.1, forward strand.
ATCTACAAATTAATGGCCAGACAACAGGATTACATCAACCCTACAACTGACGGAAATATGAGTTGGCGAAGTGACAGTGCATGTTCATCCGACTCCAAAGAAGCACTAGAGAACTGGAAGAACTAGATGTACGAAGTATCTACAAGAAGATGTGCTAGGCTAACTAGAGAAGTTCGTTGGATTGCAACAATAGTGAGTACTCTACCCACATTTGATGGTATGAACTCTCTAGAAAGATTCTGATTAGAATTTGAGACAAGTCTACCAGCACAACAAAGGTTGTTGGCAATGGATGAGGCCTTGAAAGCCACACCAGCGAGATGGTGGGGGACACATAAAATAAATATTACAGACTAGATACAATGTCGAACCCTGATGACAACACGGTTCTCAGCACAAGAAGGAAGTTGTGAAGCATGGTACACGGGTCGAAGCTGCCCAAAGGACCATGTACGAAGCTGCGAAGAGGCCTGGAGTGACATTCCTTGAGAACAATGGGTACACTGCTTCGTCAATACGTTGGATACCACCCCAATTAACTGGTACCATCAAGTAGAGCTACACCTTGTCACTTGAGAATGGGAAGGTATGATCCAGAATTTTGTAACCACCTTTTTGTTTGATAGTGAATTTCCTTCTTGTTGTAGGAAAATATCCCTACGAATAGGTAGATCTCCTCTTGAGAGCTAGACTCTTAACTCTTAATACAGAAGGTGCTTAACATGGACACTGACTTCCTTTTAGATCTAGATAAACTAATGTGTGAAAAGGAAGGAGAAAATAAGTACCTTATGAACGTCGTTTGTCCCTTCACAGTCCGAGTTGAGATCCAATCTTAGACTCCTCGATAAGCCTTGTAGACAAACAAAGATACAACCAGCTTCCTACTCTACTGAGACTAGCTCGAAATAGATCTATCTGTTAGAGACAAATTCATGTGAGATCAAACACAGACTTGAAAGAAACAGGCCAAGAATATTATATTAATGAGAACAACAATGAAGAAAACTTACAACCATAGATGTGAGTGTAGCAACTTCATCAAGTTCCCCTTGTCCAAACCCTTGCTTAAATACTCCACGCACAGAATGTTGATGCTCCAAATGACACACCACTCATGAGATCATAAGTTTGGTATAATTATCAATCTCCATTCCCCTAATATCATAAGTTTGGTATCCCTAAAATCCTCTCTCCCCTTCCTCCATGTAAATCCCTCATTATATAATATTTGGAGACTTAACCACCATGGAGAGGATCTCTCATGAAATCCACTAAGAAAGGGATCTCTAAGATATTTAGGGAGAAAATATCTCTTAAGGATTTTGGGGAGGAAATATCTCTCAAGGATTTTGAGGAAATATTTCAACCATCCATGAGATCGTCCACCTTCCCTAAAAAATAGGAAACCAAATGTGAGGTGGATTCTCACACTTAATTACTTTCTTTTTCATGAATAATAATAATAATTCATGTGCACTTGATTCTCACACTTAATCCATTTCTTTTCATGAATACTAATAATAATTCATGTGTACTTGGTATTTTGGCCTTCATGTAATATATCCCTCCTCCACATTGACTAGGGATTGTGACATAGGTTATTCCATGGTGTTAAGGTGTATGAGACAATTATATGACACTTTACGACACTTAGGGTGAGATACCTAGGTGTGCAAATCTCATGTGTAACAGAATGCCCCCTAAAGTGTGAGGTCATAAGAGAAAATGATGGCCAAAACACTTTACAAATATTTAAAGCAAGGGTGTGGACTCGGAGAACCTGGTAGAAGCTGCAACAAAACATCCAACAAATATTATGACATGTTTCAAACCTAAGGCAGAGATACCTATGCTTGGGTGATCAAGACTTGCAAGATATCGCCACCATAAAACACACTGTGGATCCATAATTATATTGATAAAAGGTATAGCCACCAAAAATACATTGTGGATCTATTCTCCCATGACCTGAACTGATCATATCCACGAAGAATACACAATATATCTACGAGATGACAAGACATATCCACGACCAATACAAAGTGGATCTATGTGACATTATATGTGTCATTGTTCAAGAGCAACTTCGTTGCAACCTGGGAAAAGTACATATCAGAGTGATCACTCAACCCAGGGTCTTCTTACCGATCCCAATGTAGTATGAACCTAACCATGTGAATATATATCCTCATGTCTAACATGGAAAAAACCACTTGATTACCGGTCAATGATGTAAACCGTTAACAAGCATGAGGGAAATCACCATTGATGTCAATTATTCCCAAGGTACCCTAGTACATTCCAACGAATGTGAATGGATGAGCTGAAGTCAAACATCCATGGAATCATCCGATCATAGGTCAATGATGTAAACCCACTATTGAACATGAGGAGTCCTTCCATTGAGGCATGCAGGTCCCAAAGCATTAACTGGTTTCTAAGACTAGTTCCTGGATAATCTGTTGAAGTCGATAGGAATAGATGTGTCGTAGGAGGGACTTGATGTATCCCCCATCAATGACATGAAATAGACACAGAGATGTAATTGATAGATCAAAAGAACATGGACTGACATGGGTATTGAGACAAGATATTTGTGATGGCTGACTCTCGAGGCGGAAACTTCCCTTGAACATTGAGGCAAAACAACAGAAACATGGCATGGACCAAAACACGATGATACAGTGGATATTGTGACTTTCTTCAGGTGACCCAAAGGAGTAAGAAAAGCTCATAAGATTGGTTCCGTGTAGAGGTTCAATGGATTAATATGTGGGCAAAGACAAAGTTTCGTGTTCAAGGGTGACTCTAAGAGTTACTGCTAATGTTCTCAAAAACTGCTTGTCTTGCTTCTTTCAATTTTTTCCCCCATCGAGATACATGAGTACCTCCTTTTTAATTTAACGAGGTCGAGGAGGGTAACACATGCTCGATTTAACTCACCTTCGGTAAGTTCATCTTCCTTTCTTTAACGAACTGGAAGAAGTAAACGTTCGATCCCATATGGGCCCTTCAATGTATGATGGTTTAACGAGTCCAGAGAAGGTAAACTCGAAGGTTTTTCATGATTATAGAGTTAGGAAAAACACTTAAAAGAGAACTCTCCCAGTTCCTTTTTCATAAAGTTAGTCTCACGAGGCTGAAAAAGAGATCAACTACTACTCGAAAGATGTTTTCTTCAAATGCTTTAACAAGCGTGAAGAGAACAAGATTGCTCAACAATCTTTTCATGTTTAGAGAGTCTGAAAAGAGATTAAAAGTAACTCCAATGTTGTCCTTTTTCATAATTTTAGTCTCACAAGGCCGAAAAAGAGATAAATTATCACTCGAAAGATGCCCTTTCAATCCTTTTAATGAGTGGGAAAAGAAGCAAGATCACTCGAAAATCTTTTCATGTTTAGAGAGTCTGAAAAGAGCTTAAAGGAGACTCCAGGGGGTTCCTTTTTTGTGTATCCATACAGGTCCGAAAAAGAGATAAAAGTTTACCTGGATGCATTCTCATGTATTTTCAAACACGAGAAAGAGTAAATACTAAGCTCAGTATGCCCCCAGCTTGACAACAAGTGGCTTAACTCTAGAATGATCATCAAAGGCTGTAGACATGCCCTCCAAGCTTCAATTCATTCACCGACTTTGAAGTTGTCACCAATTTCTCTAGTAGATGAGAAAAAGGAGAAGGGTGGATGAAAAGAAGGTTCAAGAGAGGTGATTGTTTCATTTTTTAATGAGCTTGCTACAGAGAGGAAAACTATTCTCAAGGTCTCTATTTCATTTTTTAACAAGCTTGCCACAGAGAAGAAAAATTATGCTCAAAGCCTCTGTTTCATTTTTTAGTGATCTTGCTACAGAGAAGAGAAACTATACTTGTGACCTCTGTTTCATTTTTTTAACGAGCTTTCTACAGAGAGGAAAATCTATGCTCGTAGCCGCTGCTTGATCATGGCATCCAAGAGAATAACGCTTTGGAAGGATACCATGTCAAGGGACAAAACTCGGTCATGGATTTCAAGAGATCTTCACTAGATGGAAGATAATCACTCTGGAAGGAACACATGTCGAGGGCCACGACAGGGGTAAGGAGATCAAGCTCCAATATCCCTACCGAATAAATCACCATGTCAACTACCAGATATAAATCATCGTAAGTTGAAGTCATTGGAGACAACGCCACATAATTAACATGCGGCAGGGGTGATACTGTCTGCATATAAGAACCATTTAGGGAGGTAATCCCGTCAGGACCGATAAATGAAAGTTGATTAATAGTCACAATTCTTCCATTTTGAGGGAAAGATATCCCATGGAAAAGAGTAGACACAATAGCTTTCATAGAATAGACATAATCCCACCCAAGGAGAAAAGAGAAATCCATGGGGTCTCGGACTACCATGACATCAATAAAGACAGTTTTCCCTCCCAAAGTTATGGGAAACTGTGGAATGGTCCCTAAAGGTTGACTAGTTCTTCTGTTAAAAGCTAATAGATTCTATGTAACCGGCGCAAGCTGCGGACAACCCAAAGCGTACCAAGCAACAGAAGACAAAATATTAATGGACTGACCTTCATCTATCAGCATTTGAGCAACGTCCCAACCACAAACCTGTACCATAATCTGGAAAGGAATGTGAGAGGGAAGACAAGGTCTAGTTAGCGCACCCCAATCAAAAAGGATGGTCTCATTACTTGGAGAGGGTTTCACGGGAGAGTGAGGAATGCCCCCCAGCACGGTAGATTCTGTATCAATGATAAAAACGTGGGTAGTATCAGGTTTACTCTCTAGAGGGAGAGTAGGATCGACCAATGGCGGACTTGGATCGACCAATGGTGGACTTGGATCGACCAATGGTAGACATGGATCGATCACTTTGGCACTCTTCAGAGGAGAGTGGGATTGACTGATGATGTAACCAGAGAAACCACTTTGGCACTCTTCGGATGAAGGGTGGGACTGACCGAGGAAGGGGTTGGATTAGTCACTTTGGAAATCATCAAGGAAGGAGTGGGATCGACCGATGACAGAACCGAATCGACCACTTGGGTTTCATTCTCCAAGGGGAGAATGGGGTCGACGGGAGGAAACAGATAGACCACTTTGGACTCACTCTCTAACGGGACAGTGGGATTGACCAAGGATAAAAATGGATCAACCACTTGGGTTACACTCTTTTGATGAAGAGTGGGGCTGATTGATGATGGAACTGAATCAACTACTTGGGTTTGTGGTTCAATCGACGAGGAAACTAGATTGACCACCTGATCAACTAGACTGACCGGGGATGGAACCGGATTGACCAGTAAATCAACTAAAGATGGGTTGGGGGAAAGCTTATGATAACCTTTTGGAAGTTGAAGTTTTTCCAAAAGAGAAGAAGCCTCGTCCATGCAAGGAAAAAGGTGAGAGTAATGATCACCTTTGCATAACATGCAAGGGAACTTTACAGTTGTCTTCTTCTTACCAACTTTCACATCACTAGTTGACGGGGTATCATTGGCATAACCAGCAGAGGTTGATGACGTGGAAGACCACATTTCTAAGACCTTGATAAGACCGGGGCAATTCCTCATAAAGTGGTCACCCTTACAAAGGCTGCAAGGGAATTTGGGTTTCAGATTCTTCATTTTAATCTTATTGACCTCATCAACACTCACATTACTATTAACAATAGCTAGTTGCTTGGGTCCAACATCTGATGTTGTTGGGGCCTTGGGCTTTTTCGGGCTCTTCTTCTTCTTTTCTTTTCGTTTCTTCTTCTTCTGATAAACCTGGCTACTTTCTTTAGATATTTCACTAGACAAAGAAGGAGAAATAGAAGGAGACTTAATGGGTGAAGAAGGTGAAAGGTCAACGTGAGGTTGATATGTGGGTGGTGTACTGACATCTAAAGAATTAGGTGCAGTTGAAACATTGGGAGGATTCGAGATCACCGAAGTGGGGAACAACCAAATTGGTAATCCGATGGTGAGTCCTGGAAGACTCAGTGTGGCAATATATGGAGGACCAAAGTTTCCAAAAGAAGGAAAGGTGTAAGGTTCCCCGGGACAATGGGTCCCTCCGTTGGTACTCTCAAGAGTTGACGCCATTAATACTGACTCAACGTAAGGTCCACTAAGTAAAACAAACAACACACGCTATGAATCTAAGAAGCAATCAATAAAACAAACCTTCCCACGATGAAACCACTAGTTGGTGATGAACTCCAACATCGTGAGATCAAAATAGGAAGGGCTGGGGATAGAGCGGGTGGATAAGTTACGTTGGCGACCTTCTTAACGGAATTATGACTTGGTGCAAGATTGTACACAGTAATTATGGATTTACCCTCCAAGGAGCCCGAGTGAGTTCGACCAACATATGTTCCATGTACAGTGAGACTTCCCTTCACTTTCACCTTGTGTAAGACCCTAAATATTGTGGCTACTAAGGTCACCAACTCGCAATCAATCCCTGGGCGGGTATAGTCGACAGTCTAGTCCAAATGTAAGGGCAGGGTATCTAGCCCGAAATCAACTTGAAAGGCTTCCACTCAACATTGTGGGTAAACCTTCAAGTGACCCCCATAATACGATCCAACTACTACAATCATTCAAACCACAGAGGTATAATCTCCATAGCTCTCCTGAGTGCGACCTCGTGCGTAACCCCTGTGTGAGAGGGGGATCCCAGAAAGCCTATACGACAATTGGATTTCACTCTCCCTGCTGCAAGATACTAAGTTTGTTTGATAGCTTTGGAAATTTATCCTTTCAACCTATTCCAAATCCCTACACCTTAAACTAATGTAGGTTTGCTAACAAAGATGTAAAAAGTCTGACAAATTTTAGTTTAGCGCTTGATTTTTAAGGCTGTTGTTACTCAAAAGGAAAATGGCATGGACAATATGGTGTTTTGGCCAACTTGAAATTTATGCAAAGGGATGAAGATGCAATATTTTCATTTCGATGAAAACTATGCTACGAGAAGGAGAAAACATTCATCATTTCAGATGCACAATGTCCCAAAAATGCCCGAAAACATGCAATTCCACTACTTCAAATGCAAGCTAGTTTCACTACCTAAAAGAAAGAATGAATATATGTTCTTTATTTGATTATGATGTATACATAAATTTAACACAAAACCTTCAATGCTCCATTACTTTCAATCAGGAGAAAGAGTCTTATGCAGATGCAAAAGACATGAAGAAAAAGGCTACAAACAAAGCACGCACTCAAGGTAGTGAGAAATGAAAAAAAACAAGAAGAAGCTTGGTATAACAAGAACTCAATCAAGGATCCTAAAAAAAACAAGCATCCAAGGAGTACAATAAAATGTAGAGAAGAATCCAAAAAGAGACAGGAAGAAAGAGAAAATACCCAATTTTCCCGACAAAACAAGCAACTAGAAAGAGCAATTTTCACATTTTTGAAAAGAGTTTCAAGCTACAATAAATACAATAGGTAGTTATAAGACTCAAAATCCAATCCAAAGAACTTCAAAAACCATTCACAAACACTGGGTAAAGACTTCCACAAAACTAATGAGAAAAAGGCAGAAAAACCCCAAGAAGGAGACTAGCGCTCCCCCAAAAGGGTACACAGAGCGTTATAACACTCCTTGAAGAACTATATGGGAGCACTGATGATATACCAGTTCTCTTATATGGCCTACAAGGGGGCGTTGGTCCTACCAAAAGCTCAGAAAAAGAGCCAAAAATTTGCAAAAAATTCACCCAGAATGCATAAAAATTGGTGAAAATGTAAGTGAAGATGGGAGAAGGATAATGGATCATAAACAAACAGAAAAAGTGATCTGAAAGGTGGTAAAAGGGAAGGGACAAATCAAGTAAATACAATAGGATTCCTTCCCCATTGGAGTCACCAATTTCTATTGTAGGAAAATCTCCCTGCTGACAGGTAGATCTCCTCTTGAGAGCTAGACTCTTAACTCTTAAGAGAGAAGGTGCTTAACATGGACACTGACTTCCTTTTAGATATAGATAAACTAATCTGTGAGGAGGAATGAGAAAAGAAGTACCTTGTGAACGTCTTTTTTCCCTGCATAGTTCGAGTTGAGCTCCAATCTTAAACTCCTCAATAAGCCCCGTATACAAACAAAGATACAACCAACTTCCTACTCTACTAAGATTAGCTCGAAATAGATCTATCTATTAGAGAAAAATTCATGTGATATCAAACACAGACTTGAAAGAAACAGGCCAAGCTTATTATATTAATGAGAATAACAATGAAGAAAACTTACAACCATAGATGTGAGTGTAGCAACTTCATCAAGTTCCCCTTGTCCAAACCCTTGCTTAAATAGTCCACGCATAGAATGTTGATGCTGCAAATGACATACCACTCATGAGATCATAAGTTTGGTATAATTCTCAATATCCATTCCCATGAGATCATAAGTTTGGTAACTCTAAACTCCTCTCTCCCCTTCCTCCATGGAAATCCCTCATTATATAAGATTTGGAGACTTAACCACCATGGAGAGGATCTCTCATCAGATCCACTAAGAAAGGAATCTCTAAGATATTTAGGGACAAAATATCTCTTAAGGATTTTGGGGAGGAAATATCTCTCAAGGATTTTAAGGAGGAAATATTTCAACCATCCTCCACCTTCACTAAAAAATAGGAAACCAAATGTGAAGTGGATTCTCACACTTAATTGCTTTATTTTTCATGAATATTAATAATAATTCATGTGCACTTGATTCTCACACTTAATCCATTTCTTTTCATGAATATTAATAATAATTCATGTCTACATGGTATTTTGGCCTTCATGTAATATATCTCTCCTCCACATTGACTAGGGACTGTGACATAGGTTATTCCATGGTGTTAAGGTGTATGAGACACTTATATGAATTTTTACAACACTTAGGGTGATGTACCTAGGTGTGCAAATCTCATGTGTAACAGAACGCCCCCTAAAGTGTGAGTTCAGAAGAGAGAATGATGGATGAAACACTTTGCAACTCTTTAAAGGGAGGGTGTGGACTTGTAGAACCTAGTAGAGGCTGCAAACAAACATCCAACAAATGTTATGACATGTTTCAAACCCAGGGCAGGCATACCTATGCTTGGGTTATCAAGACTTGCAAGATATGGCCACCATAAAATACACTGCGGATCCATAATTATATCGATAAAAGGTATAGCCACCAAAAATACACTGTGGATCTATACTCCCATGACCGGAACTAATCGTAGCCATGAAGAATACACAGTGGATCTACGAGATGACAAGACATAGCCACAACCAATACAAAGTGGATCTATGTGACAGTATATGTGTCATTGTTCAAGAGAAACTCCGTTGCAACCTAGGCAAAGTACATATCAGAGTGATCACTCAACCCAGGGTCTTCTTACCGATCCCGATGTAGTATGAATCTAACCATGTGAATAGATATCCTCATGTCGAACATGGTAGAAACCACTTGATTACCGGTCAATGATGTCAACCGTTAACAAGAGAGGGAAATCACCATTGATGTCAATGATTCCCAAGGTACCCTAGTACATTCCAACGAATGTGAATGGATGAGCTGAAGTCGAACATCTGTGGAATCATCCGATTAGAGGTCAATGATGTAAACCCACTGTCAAACGTGAGGAGGCCTGCCATTGAGGAATGCAGGTCCCAAAGTACTAACTAGTTTCTAAGTCTAGTTCCTAGATAATGTGTTGAAGTTGACAGGAATAGACTTGTCGCAGGAGAGCCTTCATGTATCCCCCATCAACGACACAAAACAGACACAAAGATGTAATTGGTAGATCAAAAGAACATGGACTGACACGGGTATTGAGACAAGATATTTGCAATGGCTGACTCTTGAGGCAGAAACGTCCCTTGAACACTGAGGCACAATAGTAGAAACATGACATGGAAAAAAACACGATGATATAGTGGACACTGTGACTTTCGTCGAGTGACCCAAAGGAGTAAGAAAAACTCAGAGGATTGGTTCAGTGAAAAGTTTCAGTGGATTAATATGTGCACAAATACAAAGTGTCGTGTTCAAGGGTGACTCTAAGAGTTACTGGTAATGTTCTCAAAAACTATTTGGCTTACTTCTTTCAATTTTTTCCCCCATCCAGATAGATGAGTACCTCTCTTTTAATTTAACAAGCTCGAGGAGGGTAACACATGCTTGATATAACTCACCTTTGGTAAGTTCGTCTTCCTTTGTTTAACGAACTAGAAGAAGTAAGGGTTCGATCCCATATGGGCCCTTCAATTTATGATGGTTTAACGAGTCCAGAGAAGGTAAACTCGAAGGTTTTTCATGATTATAGAGTTTGGAAAAACACTTAAAAGAAAACTCTCTCAGTTCCTTTTTCGTAAAGTTAGTCTCATGATGCTGAAAAAGAGATAAACTACCACTCAAAAGATGTTTTCTTCAAATTCTTTAACAAGCGTGAAGAGAACAAGATCGCTCGGCAATCTTTTCATGTTTAGAGAGTCTGAAAAAAGCTTAAAGGTGACTCCAATGTTTTCCTTTTTCACAATTTTACTCTCACGAGGCTGAAAAAGAGATAAATTATCACTCAAAAGACACCCTTTCAAACCTTTTAATGAGTGGGAAAAGAAGCAAGATCACTCGGAAATATTTTCATGTTTAGAGATTTTGAAAAGAGGTTAAAGGAGACTCTAGGGGGTTCCTTTTTCATGTATCCATACAGGTCCGAAAAAGAGATAAAATTTTACCCAGATGCATTCTCATGTATTTACGAGCACGAGAAAGAGAAAAGACTAAGCTCGGTATGCCCCCATCTTGACAATGAGTGGCTTAACTCCAGAATGATCATCAAAGGATAGAGACATGCCCTCCAAGCTTCAATTCATTCACCGACTTTGAGGTTGTCACCAATTTCTCTAGTAGATGAGAAAAAGGAGAAGGGTGGATGAAAATAAGGTTCAAGAGAGGTGACTGTTTCATTTTTTAATGAGCTTGCTACAGAGAGGAAAACTATACTCAAGGCCTCTGTTTCATTTTTTAACGAGCTTGCCATAGAAAAGAAAAACTATGTTCAAAGCCTCTGTTTCATTTTTTAGTGAGCTTTCTACAAAGAAGAGAAACTATGCTCGTGACCTCTATTTCATTTTTTTAATGAGATTTCTATAGAGAGGAAAAACTATGCTCTTATTTGTTGCTTGATCATGGCGTCCAAGAGAATAATGCTTTGGAAGGATACCATGTCAAGGGACAAAACTCGGTCATGGCTTCCAAGATATCTTCACTGGATGGAAGATAATCACTCTGGAAGGAACACATGTCGAGGGCTGCGACAAGGGTAAGGATATCAGGCTCCAATATCCCTACTGAAGAAATCACCATTTCAACTACCGGATCTAAATCATCGGAAGTTGAAGTCATTGGAGACAATGCCACATAATTAACATGCGGCGCGGGCAATATTGTCTGCATATAAGAACCATTTAGGGAGGTAATCATGTCAAGACCAATGAATGAAAGTTGACTAATAGTCACAATTCTTCCATCGAGAGGGAACGATATCCCACGGAAAAGAGTGGACACAATATTTTTCATAGAATAGACATAATCTCACCCAAGGAGTAAAGAGAAATTCATGGGGTCTCAGACTACCATGACATCAATAAAGACAATTTTCCCTCCCAAAGTTACGGGAAACTACGGAAGGGTCCCTAAAGGTTGACTAGTTCTTCCGTTAAAAGCTAACAGATTCTGTGTAACTGGCACAAGTTGCAGACAACCCAAAGTGTACCAAGAAACAGAAGACAAAATACTAACAGATTCACCTTCATCTATCAGCATTTAAGGAACGTCCCGACCACAAACCTGTACTGTAATCTGGAAAGGGATGTGAGAGGGAAGATGAGGTCTAGTTAGCGCACCCCAATCAAAAAGGATGGTCTCATTACTTGGAGGGAATTTCAATGGAGAATGAGGAATGCCCCCCGGCACGGTAGATTCTGTATCAACGAGAAAAATGTGGGCAGTATCGGGTTTACTCTCTAGAGGGAGAGTAGGATCGACTAATGGCGGACTTGGATCGACCAATGGTGGACTTGGATAGATCACTTTGGCACTCTATAAAGGAAGAGTGGGATTGATTGATGATGTAACCAGAGCAACCACTTTGGCACTCTTCAGATGAAGGGTGGGACTGAACGAGGAAGGGGCTAGATTAGTCACTTTGGAACTCGTCAAGGGAGGAGTGGGATCAACCTATGACAGAACCGGATTGACCACTTGAGTTTCATTCTCCAAGGGGAGAATGGGGTCGACGAGTGGAAACAGATGGACCGCTTTGGAGTCACTCTCTAACAGGAGAGTGGGATCGACCAAGGATAAAAATGGATCGACCACTTGGGTTACACTATTTTGATGAAGAGTGGGGTTGATCGATGACGGAACTAGATCAGCTATTTGGGTTTGTGGTTCAATCGAGGAGGAAACTAGAATGACCACATGATCAACCGGACTGACTGGGGATGGAACCGGATTGACCAATCCATCAACTAATGATGGGTTGGGGGAAATCTTACTATAACCTTTTGGAAGTTGAATTTTTTCCAAAAGAGAAGAAGCCTCGTCCATGTGAGGACAAAGGTGAGAGTAATGATCACCTTTGCATAACATGCAAGGGAACTTGATAGTTGTCTTCTTCTTACCAACTTTAACATCACTAGTTGATGGGGTATCATCGACATAACCAGTAGAGGTTGATGATGTGGAAGACCACATTTCTAAGACCTTGATAAGACCAGGGAAATCCCTCATAAAGTGGTCACCCTTACAAAGGTTGCAAGGGAATTTGGGTTTCAGATTCTTCATTTTAGTCTTATTGACCTCATCAACACTCCCAGTACTATTAACAGTAGCTGGTTTCTTGGGTCCAACATCTGATGTTGTTGGGGCCTTGGTCTTTTTCGGGCTCTTCTTCTTCTTTTCTTTATGTTTCTTCTTCTTCTGATCAACCTAGCTACTTTCTTTAGAGCTTTCACTAGGTGAAGAAGGAGAAATAGAAGGAGACTTAATGGGCGAAAAAGGAAAAATCTCGACGTGAGGTTGATGTGTGGGTGGTGTACTGACATATAAAGTATTAGGTGTAGTTGAAACATTGGGAGGATTCGAAATCACTGGAGTGGGGAACAACCAAACTAGTAATCTGATGGTGAGTCCTGGAAGACTCAGTGTAGAAATATATGGAGGACCAATGTTTCCAAAACAAGGAAAGGTGTAAGGTTCCCCAGGACAAGGGGTCCCTCTATTGGTACTCTCAGGAGTTGACACCATTAATATTGACTCAACCTAAGTTCCACTAAGTGAAACAAACAACACATGCTATGAATCTAAGAAGCAATCATTCAAACAAACCTTCCCACAATGAAACCACTAGTTGGTGATGAAATACAATGTCTCAAGATCAAAATAGGAAGGGGTGGGGATAGAGCAGGTGGATCAGTTACGTTAGCAACTTGTTTAACAGACTTATGCCTTGGTGCAAGCTTCCACATAGTAATTGTGGAATTACCCTCTAAGGAGCCCGATTGAGTTTGACCAACGTCTGTTCCAGGTACAGTGAGACTTCCCTTCACCATCACCTTGTGTAAAACCCTAAAGATTGTGGCTACTAAGGTCACCAACTCGCAATCATCCACTGGCCGGGTACAGTCGATAGTCCATTCGAAACGTAAGGGCAGGGTATCTAGCCCGAAATCAACTTGAAAGGCTTCCACTCAACATTGTGGGTATACTTTAAGGCGACCCCCATAATACGATATGACTACTACAATCATTCAAACCACAAAGGGATAATCTCTGTAGCTCTCCTGAGTGTGACCTCATGCATAACCCCTGTGTGAGAGGGGGATCCCAGAAAGGCTATACTACAATTGGATTTCACACTCCCTACTGCAAGATACTAAGTTTGTTTGATATCTTTGGAAATTTATCCTTTCAACCTATTCCAAAGCACTACACCTTAAACTAATGTAGGTTTTCTAACAAAGATGTAAAAAGTCTGATAAATTTTAGTTTAGCGCTTGATTTTTAAGGCTATTATTACTCAAAAGGAAAATGGCATAGACAATATGGTGTTTTGACTAACTCGAAATTTATGCAAAGGGATGAAGATACAATCTTTTATTTAGATGAAAACTGTGCTATGAGAAGGAGAAAACATTCATCATTTCAGATGCACAATGTCCCAAAAATGCCTGAAAACATGCAATTCCACTACTTCAAATGCAAGATAGTTTCACTACCTAATAGAAAGAATGCATCTATGTTCTTTATTTGATTATTATGTATACATAAAATTAACACAAAACCTTCAATGCTCCATTACTTTCAATCAGGAGAAAGAGTCCTATGCAGATGCAAAAGACATGAAGAAAAAGGCTACAAACAAAGCATGCACTCAAGGTAGTGAGAATTGAAAAAAAAACAAGAAGAATATTTTTCTAACAAGAACTCAATCAAGGATCCTAAAACCAACAAGCATCCAAGAAGTACAATAAAATGCAGACAAGAATCCAAAAAGAGACAAGGAGAAAGAGAAAATACCCAAATTGTCACGGCATAACAAGCAGCTAGAAAGAGCAATTTTCACATATTTAAAAAGGGTTTCAAGCTCCAATAAATACAATAGGTATTGATAAGCATCAAAATCCAATCCAAATAACTTTAAAAACCATTCACAAATAGTAGGTAAAGACTTCCACAAAACAGGCTACAAAAAACTAATGAGAAAAAGGCAGAAAAACCCTAAGAAGGAGACTAGCGCTCCCCCAAAAGGGTACACAGAGTGTTATAACGCTCCTTGAATAACTATAGGGGAGCGCTGATGATATTAAAACACTCTAATATGGCCTACAGGGGGGCGTTGGTCCTCCCAGAAGCTCAGAAACAAAGCCAAAAAATTGCAAAAAAATCACTCAGAATGCATAAACATTGGTGAAAATGTAAGTGAAGATGGGAGAAGGCTAATGGATCATAAACAAATAGAAAAAGTGATCTGAAAGGTGGTAAAAGGGAAGGGACAAATCAAGGAAATACAATAGGATTCCTTCCCCAGTGGATTCGCCAATTTCTGTAGTAGGAAAATCTCCCTGCAGACAGGTAGATCTCTTCTTGAGAGCTAGACTCTTAACTCTTAAGACAGAAGGTGCTTAACATGGAAATTGACTTCCTTTTAGATCTAGATAAACTAATGTGTGAGGAGGAAGGATAAAATAAGTACCTTTTCAACGTTGTTTGTCCCTGTACAGTCCGAGTTGAGCTCCAATCTTAAACTCCTCAATAATCCTTGTAGACAAACAAAGATACAACCAACTTCCTACTCTACTGAGATTAGATCAAAATAGATCTATCTATTAGAGACATATTCAAGTGATATAAAACATAGACTTGAAAGAAACAGGCCAAGCATATTATATTAATGAGAAAAACAATGAAGAAAACTTACAACCATAGATGTGAGTGCAGCAGCTTCATCAAGTTCCCCTTGTCCAAACCCTTGCTTAAACAGTCCAGGCATAGAATGTTGATGCTCCAAATGACATAACACTCATGAGATCATAAGTTTGGTATAATTCTCAATCACCATTCCCCTGAGATCATAAGTTTTGTATCTCTAAAATCCTCTCTCCCCTTCCTCCATGGAAATCCCTCATTATATAAGATTTGGAGACTTAACCATCATGGAGAGGATCTCTCATCAGATCCACTAAGAAAGGGATCTCTAAGATATTTAAGGAGAAAATATCTCTTAAGGATTTTGGGGAGGAAATATCTCTCAAGGATTTTAAGGAGGAAATATTTCAACCATCCATGAGATCCTCCACCTTTCCTAAAAAATAGGAAACCAAATGTGAGGTGGATTCTCAGACTTAATTACTTTCTTTTTCATCAATATTAATAATAATTCATGTGCACTTGATTCTCACACTTAATCCATTTATTTTCATGAATATTAATAATAATTCATGTGTACTTGGTATTTTGGCCTTCATGTAATACATCCCTCCTCCACATTGACTAGGGATTATGACATAGGTTATTCCATGGTATTAAGGTGTATGAGACACTTATATGACACTTTACGACACTTAGGGCGAGGTACCTAGGTGTGGAAATCTCATGTGTTACAGAATGCCCCCTAAAGTGTGAGGTCAAAAGAGAGAATGATGGTCGAAACAATTTACAAATCTTTAAAGAAAGGGTGTGGACTCGGAGAACCTAGTAGAAGCTACAAACAAACATCCAACAAATATTATGACATCTTTCAAACCCAAGGCAGGCATACCTATGCTTGGGTGATCAAGACTTGCAAGATATGGCCGCCATAAAATACACTGCGGATCCATAATTATATTGATAAAAGGTATAGCAACCAAAAATACACTGTGGATCTATACTCCCATGACTTGAACTGATCGTAGCCATGAAGAATACACAGTCGATCTACGAGATGAAAAGATATAGCCACGACCAGTACAAAGTGGATCTATGTGACAGTATATGTGTCATTGTTCAAGAGAAACTCCATTGCAACCTGGGAAAAGTACATATCAGAGTGATCACTCAACCTAGGGTCTTCTTACCGATCCCGATGTAGTACGGATCTAACCATGTGAATAGATATCCTCATGTCAAACATGGAAGAAACCACTTGATTACCGGTCAATGATGTAAATCGTTAACAAGCGTGAGGGAAATCACCATTGATGTCAATGATTCCCAAGGTACCCTAGTACATTCCAACGAATTTGAATGGATGATCTGAAGTCGAACATCCGTGGAATCATCCGATCAGAGGTCAATGATGTAAACCCACTATCGAACGTGAGGAGGCTTGCCATTGAGGCATGCAGGTCCCAAAGTACTATCTGGTTTCTAAATCTAGTTCCTGGATAATGTGTCGAAGTCGACAGGAATATACTTGTTGCAGGAGGGCCTTGATGTATCCCCCATCAATGACACGAAATAGACACAGAGATGTAATTGGTAGATCAAAAGAACATGGACTGACATGGGTATTGAGACAAGATATTTGTGATGACTGACTCTTGAGGTGGAAACTTCCCTTGAACACTGAGGCACAACAACAGAAACATGACATGGACCAAAACACGATGATACAGTGGATACTGTGACTTTCGTCGGGTGACCCAAAGGAGTAAGAAAAACTCAGAGGATTGGATCAATGTAGAGGTTCAGCAAATTAATATGTGCACAAAGACAAAGTGCCATGTTCAAGGGAGACTCTAAGAGTTACTGGTAATGTTTTCAAAAACTGCTTGGCTTGCTTCTTTCAATTTTTTCCCCCATCTGGATAGACAAGTACCTCTTTTTTAATTTAACGAGCTCGAGGAGGGTAACACATGCTCGATATAACTCACCTTCGGTAAGTTCGTCTTCCTTTGTTTAATGAACTAGAAAAAGTAAGGGTTTGATCCCATATGGGCGCTTCAAAGTATGATGGTTTAACGAGTCTAGAGAAGGTAAAATCAAAGGTTTTTTATGATTATAGAGTCTGGAAAAGCACTTAAAAGAGAACTCTCTCAGTTCCTTTTTCGTAAAGTTAGTCTCACGAGGCAGAAAAAGAGATCAACTACCACTCGAAAGACATTTTCTTCAACTGCTTTAACGAGCGTGAAGAGAACAAGATCGTTGGACAATATTTTCATGTTTAGAGAGTCTGAAAAGAGCTTAAGGGTGACTCCAATGTTGTCCTTTTTCATAGTTTTAGTCTCACCAGGCCAAAAAAAAGATAAATTATCACTCGAAAGACACCCTTTCAAAACTTTTAACGAGTGGGAAAAGAAGCAAGATCACTCGACAATCTTTTCATGTTTAGAGAGTTTGAAATGAGCTTAAAGGAGACTCCAGGGGGTTCCTTTTTCGTGTATCCATATAGGTCCAAAAAAGAGATAAAATTTTACCTGGATACATTCTCATGTATTTGTGAGCACGAGAAAGAGAAAAGACTAAGCTCGGTATGCCCCCAGCTTGATAGCGAGTGGCTTAACTCTAGAATGATCATCAAAGGCTGGAGACATGCCCTACAAGATTCCATTCATTCACCGACTTTGAGGTTGTCACCAATTTCTCTAGTAGATGAGAGAAAGGAGAAGGGTGGATGAAAATAAGGTTCAAGAGAGGTTAATTTTTCATTTTTTAACGAGCTTGCTACAGAGAAGAAAACTATGCTCAAGGCCTCTATTTCATTTTTTAACGAGCTTCCCACAGAGAAGAAAAACTATGCTCAAAGCCTCTGTTTCATTTTTTAGTGAGCTTGCTACAAAGAAGAGAAACTACGCTCATGACCTTTGTTTCATTTTTTTAATGAGCGTTCTATAGAGGAAAAAATATGCTCGTAGCCGCTACTTGATCATGGCATCCAAGAGAATAATGCTTTGGAAGGATACCATGTCAAGGGACAAAAATAGGTCATGGCTTCTAAGAGATCTTCACTGGATGGAAGATAATCACTCTGGAAGGAACACATGTTGAGGGCCATGACAGGGGTAGGGAGATCAGGCTCCAATAGCCCTACCGAAGAAATCACCATGTCAACTACCGGATCTAAATCATCGAAAGTTTAAGTCATTGGAGACAACGCCACATAATTAACATGCAGCAGGGATGATACTGTCTGCATATAAGAACCATTTAGGGAGGTAATCTCGTCAGGACCAATGAATTAAAGTTGATTAATAGTCACAATTCTTCCATCGAGAGGGAAAGATATACCACGGAAAAGAGTGGAAACAATAGCTTTCATAGAATAGACATAATCCCTCCCAAGGAGTAAAGTGAAATCCATGGGGTCTCAGACTACCATGACATCAATAAAGACAGTTTTCTCTCCCAAAGTTATGGGAAACAGTTGAAGGGTCCCTAAAGCTTGACTAGTTCTTCTGTTAAAAGCTAACAGATTCTGTGTAACTGGTGGTAGCTGCAGACAACCCAAAGAGTACCAAGAAACATAAGACAAAATACTAACGGACTCACCTTCATCTATGAGCGTCTAAGGCCCATATTTCAAATGGTTCAAGTACTATCTGGGGGTTTAATGGAATTTAATCTCTATGATTAGGTTGGCCCATTCTTTGGCAGCTATCACAGGCCCGGACATATTTCTTTGCATCTTTAAAAAGTGAGGGCCAATAATACCCCATCCTGAGAATTTTATGTGTTGTTCTCTTATCAGCAAAATKCCCTCCACAAGGGACATCATGAAAATCTTTTAGTAGGTCATAAACCTCGTCTTCTCTAATGCACCTTTGAATTTCTTGTTCAGGTCCTGTATGGAAAAGACACCCACTTATCCAACTATACCGAGCACTTTGTTGAATGATTATCCTTTTCTCTCGGTATGATAGGTGTGGTGGTAACTTCCCTGCAACCAAGTAGTTAGCGATGTCTGTATACCAAGGTGAGTGAGCAGAAACTGCAAATAGATATTCATCAGGAAAGGAATCATTTACTGGGGTATCATCATCAGGTTTTAATCGATAAAGGAAATCAGTAACTACATTTTCTTTTCCTGGTCTATCTACAATTGTAATATCAAATTCTTGCAATAATAGTAACCATCTGGTGACTCGAGCATTTGTGATAGGTTTGTTCATTAAATATTTGATAGTTGAGTGATCAGTA
>ML785861.1:144101-169412 GCA_009831015.1 Picea engelmannii
CTCTCATGCAATATTTGTATCTGAAAAATCATAAGTTCTTTTGAAATCTATAATTACCTTCCCCGGCAACGGCGCCAAAATGTTGGTCACTATAATTGCTTATTTAACTAAACAATCAAGTGCTACATAAATTGTCAACCCAGAGAATTCTATTTATTTCAAAGGTAACCATGCACTACATATGCTCAATCTCAAAAGCAACCTAGAGTTGTAGTAAAAACATATTAATCATACTTTGCCTTGAACAAACTGAAGTTCTAACTTGAATTACAGGAAAGCAATCTACCTGTTGCAGAGTTTAATGTTTAAAGAAATAATTATCCAAAGAATCCTGGATTACATTAAGAAAATAACAACCTGGAAAAGAAATCTTTTAAGTCACTACAAAAGGAAAGACCATCTATTCTGTAACCAGAGAACAGGACCCTATTCCCAAAGAAGGAATCTTCAGCACCTGTTTCCGATCACCACACTTTTATGAACTCATTGCTGATTGAAATGATTGACACACACTGAAGACTAACTACCTCTTAACAGAGAACAGGACCCTATTCCTCAAGCAGGAATCTTCAACACCTGTTTCCGATTAACACACTTTCATGAACTCATTACTAATTGAAATAATTGATATGCACTGAAGGCTAACTATCTCTAACAGAGAACAAGACCCTATTCCCCAAGAAGGAATCTTCAGCACCTGTCCCTGATTATCAAGCTTTCATAAATTCACCAAATAGTATTGCTAACTAGAATGATTAACAGTTACCCAAGCATGAATCATATGAAAACAATGTAACAATCAATAAAGTAGAGTTTCAGCAAGACAGAGTTCAGTAAAGTAGTGTTTCAGCAAAACAGAATTTAATCAAGGCATGAACAGAAATAACACTAACACACTATAAAGATAATGGGTGAATATTGTGAAGAAGGTGGGCCCTCCCTTCTCACAAGATTCCCCTGAAACGAAAGGAACTAGAGAGGAATGCTCAGAACAGTCTTTTATTCATCTGTCAACTGTATCATATTACAATCTGAAGTAAAACATGTCCTTCTCTGTAAAATCCTTTCTTGGCTAAAACAGAAGGTCCTCTCTAATGATGATTTCCTCTTATTTAAAGAGGAGAATCCATTCGATACAATTTTAGAAACAAATTACAAGTGTACATATGAGTCCTATTCTTAGTCAAATCGAATTTCTAAACTGGAATAGGATATCCTAGTCTCCCGCAACAGAATGCTATTACAAGTGTTGAGTGAGGTGTTGTTGTTGCGGTTGGAGTAACAGCTTCTTTATTTGTCTTCTTATTATTTTTGTTGTATGTTGTTTCAGCATCGCAAATCATGGGCTGTTTCAGCTACGGGATTTGCATTCTGACTGTTTCAGCAACTTGGTCTCAGGCAGCAACGATGGTTAATACTAGCTCAAGGTGCGGCTGTTGTGGTCAATGTAACAGTTTTATGTTGTTGTTTCAGCATCATAGACCATGGACTGTGTAACAGCTTCTTCTGTGTGAGTTGTTGTTTCAGCATCATTGACCACGGACTATGTAACAGCTTCTTCTATGTGAGTTGTTGTTTCAACATTGTTGACCACGGAGAGTGTAACAGCTTCTTCTATGTGAGTTGTTGTTTCAGCATCATAGACCACAGAGAGTGTAGCAACTTCTTCTGTGTTAGTTGTTGTTTCAGCCACATGGGTTGTGTGCTTTAATTGTTTCAGCAACAGACCTCAATGCTAATCTGCAGTTCGAACTGTTTCAGCACTTATACATTTTTTATCAATGGTTAAGTACGAGAGTAATGTAAAATTATATGCAAAATAGATTAAACATATAGTAAAGAGAAGAGACATTATATACCTTTGGAAAGATAGGGTAAAGTAATAATGTGAGTTTAAATGTGAGTGGAACAAGGGTGTAAAGGTAGAAAAAAGTGTGAGCAAAAAGGTACATTGTATGGTCCTAACAATATAAATATAGTATAGAAAAACCTCAGAAAAAGTACTCAATGCCTTGAAAAAGAGATACTTTCAGATAATAAGCCTCTTTGAGGGGGCAACCTCCTTTTACCCCACTTAAATTTTCAACTACAAGATGATTCAAAATGAAAATGTCTCCTTGGCATATATAGGAGACTAGGAGGTATAATTACAACTAATGGCCTAAAGCCGACATAAATAAAATAACATTACTAATATAATATGCCCCAATTAAGGGGTAATGAGCCAATATTGGGGCTTAACATACAAGGTTTCCTGACTTGCATTTATCGTTGCTCGATACTCTTCTTCTACTGAAGAAAGTGAAATAGCTTGTTTTTTCTTATAGGCCCAAGTGACAGGTCCTGAACCAAGGCTGAAAACATAACCTGCATTAGACTTCTGATCATCAGGGTCATCGACCTAATCTGAATCAGTGAAACCAACCAATAAAGGAGTCCCCCCTAAACTGTAATGTATCTCAAACTAAATTGTACCATGAACATAGTGAAGTATCCTTTTAGCTTCTTTCCAATGGATTTCATGGGGTGTTTTCATATACCGGGAAAAAATACCAACAACAAAGGAAAGATCAGGATGGGTATGAGTCAAGTATAAGAGGCTACCAACTAACTGACGATACAAGGTTGCATCAACTTTGGGAGAAGTACAGGTGGCAGCAATCTTGAATCCATACTGGAAGGGAGAAGGGGTTGGTTTACAATCATCCATGTGAAAGTTATGAACAAGGTCACAAGCATACTTAGACTGGGAAAGAAAAAATCCTTCATTGTTTTGCAAAACTTGGAGGCCAAGGAAACAGTGCAAAAATCCTAAGTCTGTCATTTCAAATTTCTTCTTAAGGATGGTTTTCACATGTTTTAAAAGTTTTGAGTCACTACCAGTAAGGATAAGGCCATCAACATAAAGGAAAAGGATTATGAGATGGCGTCCTACTTTCTCGGTATAGACATTAGGTTTAGATGGCATCTAGAGAATCCACTGGTAATAAGAAAGTTGTCCATTTTGGCATACCAAGCTCGGGGAGCTTGATTGAGACTATAAGAGATTTCTTAAGGCAAAAAACAAGGATAGATTCATTTTGGACATAGCGAGGAGGGTGTTTCATGTAGATTTCTTCTTGAAAATATCCATGCAATAAGGAGGATTTAATGTCCATCTAATGGACCTCCCATTTATGTGAGGCAGCAAGGGAAAGAACAAGGCGGATGGAATTCATTTTGGCTACAGGGGAAAAGGTTTCATTATAGTCAATTCCTTCAACTTGGGAAAATCCTTTGGCAACTAACCAAGCCTTGTGTCTTTCAACATTTCCATTCGATGCATACTTAGTTATGTAGACCCATTTTCATATGACAAGTGCTCTTCCTTTTGGAAGAGGTACAAGATCCCAAGTATCGTTTTCCATTAAAGAATGATACTCTACATTCATTGTTGTATCCCAATATGGATGACCTGAAACTTCTTCAAATGTATCTGGATCATAAATATCTGAAACTTGAGCCAAAAGAGAAGAGGATCGCTGGAAATATGAACATGTCTGATGTTGATCTGAATGATCACCAACAAGATCACCAGCTTGTTGTGCTGCTTATATGTTTAGTAAAATGTACTCATTAATTATCAATCTGGGATTCATAATCAACAGAGTTACAAGACACCAGTAAGAAAGGTAATTCTAATGTCATGAGTATAGAACTATTATAGATTAGGTATGCTGGAAATAAAACAAACTAGCAAACCGAAATGCACTTTGGTTGTCTTTCACAGAGAGGCTATCTACTCCATTATGGCACATGCAAGTATGAGATGGATTTCTTCTGATAGATCAACTCTTCTATCTAACCCAGAGAATTAACTATGCAACCACACTTCTGAAAGGGAAATCACACATCAATCATCAAGACATAGCATGGGTAGTTCAATAGTCAATATACTGAGTATGTTGTGGTTCACAATGTGTTGTTGTAAACTTCACTAGTTCTCCTTCAAATATGCCTGACTACTGCTGCCAACATTCATGTCTATGAAACAAAATCAAATTCATAAAAACAGAGCATATGCAAAATAGAGTGAGTAAATCTCTCTAAACGATCATATAATTAAAATTCGAGTCTAAATTGTACTACTATCATCTGAAGGAATTAAGTCTTCATCTAATCTAACATTCACACTATTGAAAGAAAATGCTAATACTAATCTACGAAGGTGATGACCTTTGTTGGGTGGTGGGCCCTTGCCGCTTCAATAGGTCAGCGATTGGAGTCTACAGTAAACTTGTTTTCAACCCACACATTACTTTCACTCAATCTTTAAAACATAGAATCAAACTATGCTAACAACTCATCTCACAGTCAATCATAGTCGATCAAGGCATAGAGATAAATGGATTCCTTCTATTAATCTTCACCCAGAATATGTTCTGCAATATATAACGCTGCTTCACATCTGTATTATGTTAAATCTCTACTACTTCCACCATCCTTGTCATGACTATTTAAACAGTCTTAGTCGTGAAACACAAGGAGATGAAATCGTTTGCAAAACAATCAATTGTAAAATTTAATTATTCAGTTACATATTTCAAGCTTCATCCTCATGACACGAAGTGCATGAGGATGAAGCAACAACAAACTATCCTAACATAGATTTGCTAAAACATTTATGATTCAATAAACACTCAACAGTTGTCTTGGGCACGATCTGGAGCTAAACTTGGTACATTCGGCTTCCTGAATTGGTACCGGATCATGACAGGTAGATGGTACCGGATCCAAACAGTGCACGAATGGTGGTGTCATATCACGATAGTCCATGGCCGTTGGTACTAGATTGTGACAGGTGAGATTCAGTACCGGATGCACTTGGTATCGGATTCAGATAGTGGCAGTCTAGTGCACAAGTACCAGATAGCTGAGCTGGTATAGGAACACTGGATTTATCTAGAGTTCAAATATTATACATGGAAAATTGAAGCATTAGTACATGAAACATTTAATCTCCTAGCTCAATAAACCACAAAAATGCATGAATTAATTATACTTTACCTCATGACCTTATCAATGGATAATGGTAGTATTCTTTGTCATTACCCAAGCTTAGGTAAGCCAAAAAGGTATAGATGAGGAGTAAAATAGGGTAGTGGGGATGTCAATTTAGGGTCTCAACATTCCCCCATGCCAAAACCATTGCATGTCCTCATGCAAATGAAAACAAACCCAAAAGTTTTCAAAACTTGAGATTGCATTCTTTACTGTTGTGGATCAATGATGTTGATGGTTGAGGCCTCATCTTTCAGCTCCCTTTTTATGACCCTAATGTATTGTAGGAGTCGTAATACCTTCTTGAGCTTATTATAAGTCTCTTCATGGTCATCTTGAAGTTGTTGGTTGTTTGCTTTCAATTGCTCATTTTCCTTTTTGATATACCTATTAACAGAATTCGATCCACACCTATGTACAAAAGTTTCTAATGAACCAATAAATCAATGTGGATCAGTAGGAGGGTCTCCTTCCTTACTGATCACCTGCATATCTGAATTATGTAGGATACGAGTCAGAAGTTCCTCTTTTGACAGGGGTTTGTTATAAATTCTCAACCGGTGACCATTCACAAGTAGTGATGTCTGTTGTTTGTCAAATGTCTTTATCCTGATTGAACAATTATCATAGACAGTGTCAATTTCGTAAGGTCCCATCCAACGAGTAGTTAACTTACCTTTGAAGTTCTTGAATCTGTTGTCATACAATAGGGCCCAATCTCCTTGTTGAAATTTTTTCTTTTTCAAATACTTGTCATGCCATTTTGTTCTCTGATCTTGAATGAGGGTGGTTCTTTGAAGTGCTTCCTGCCTGATTTTGTCCAACTCATTAAGCTGCAAGAGTCTTTGTTGTTGGGCTTGATCTAAGTTCATCCCAACTTGTATTGTAGTTCTGAAGGTTTTGATCTAAAATTCTATGGGAAGAAGCACCTGCTTCCCATACACCAACTCATAGGGTGTATGTAATGTTGTATTCCTCCAGGTGATTCTATAAGCCCATGAGGCTTCTAATAATCTGTCAGCCCAATCCTTGTGGTGTAGTTGTACTATTTTGGTAAGAATGGACTCAATAGCCTTGTTGGTAGACTCTACTTGTCCATTTGTCTGTGGATGGTAGGGTGTAGATTTCCTGTGTTTGAGTTGGTATTGTTTTGTAACAGCTTGGACTAAATGAGAGGTAAATTGAGTTCACTGATCAATCACAATGATTGTTCACTTTCAGTTGGTAAATATTTTTCTTCAACCCATTTAGTCACATAGTCAGTGCATACAAGTATATACTTTTTCTTTTTAGATGCAGGGTTAATGGGCCCTACAAAATCTAATGCCCAATTCTCGAAAGGCTCAATAACTACTTGGGCTTGAAGTGGCATTTGGTCTCATGCAGTAGGCATACCCATTCATTGGAATTCATCACAACTGGATACATAGGTTTTAGCATCTCTGAAAATATGAGGCTAGTAATAACCAGATTGCAGAACTTTGTAAGCGGTCCTCTTGTCTGTGAAGTGTCCTCCACAAGGACCATCATGGTAGGCTTGCAGAATATCATGAATTTCATCTTCCCTTACACATCTCCTGATTACCAAATCTGGTCTTGTTTTGTAGAGGCAATCATCGTGCCACATGTAGTTTGCACTTAGTTGAATTACTTTCTATTTTTCTCTAGGAGACAATTTCTGAGGCATCCTTCCTGTCGCAAGATAGTTAGCTACATCTTTATACCAAGGAGTGAATGTAGAAATAGAAAACAAATTTTCATCAGGAAAGTTATCTTCTACTGGTGCGTTATCTCCCAGATGAATCATTCTAGATAAGAAATCAGCCACAAGATTATCCTTTCCAGGTCTATCAATAATGTTGATATTAAACTCTTGCAATAATAAGAGCCATCTTGTAACTCTAGGATTTGTTACAAGTTTGTTCATTAATAATTTGATGGTTGAATGATCAGTGTGTACAAAATCTTGATATCTTGTAATATAGTGTCTAAATTTATTGATAGCATGGACTACAACTAGTAATTCTTTTTCTATGACCGTATAATTAACTTCAGCTGGAAATAGATTTTTACTAACAAAGTAAATAGCATAGGGCATTTCATTTTCTCTTTGTCCAAGAACTGCCCCGAGGGTTGTGTCTGAGGCATCGATACAGATGTGAAAAGTAAGGGACCAATTTGGTCCTCTTAATACAGGGGTAGTTGACAATTTATGTTTTAGAGTTTCAAAAGATAT
This sequence comes from Picea engelmannii, assembly GCA_009831015.1. Classification (NCBI taxonomy): domain Eukaryota; kingdom Viridiplantae; phylum Streptophyta; class Pinopsida; order Pinales; family Pinaceae; genus Picea; species Picea engelmannii. The sequence goes on from ML785861.1 coordinate 151,378, forward strand.
TTGGCATTCATAACCCCACTTAAATTTGTCTTCTTTAGATAATAACTTGAATAAAGGGGTATCTAGGATTGTAAAATTCAAAATGAATCTTCTACAGTAGCCAGCATGCCCTAAAAAGCTACGAACTTCCTTTTGTGAGGAAGGTATTCTGATTTGTGTAATAATATAAATTGTTGCTGGATCAACTCTCATTCCAGAACCAGAAATGTGATGTTCCAAAACAATACCTTCAGTGAGAATCATTTTTTACTTTTCATTGCTTAAGGAAAGGTTAGTTTCCTTACACCTAATCAAGACTTTTTCTAGACTGGTCAAAGCTTGTTGGAAGTCTTGTCCATGGACTGTAAAGTCATCCATGTAGAATTCCACGCAATCATTGGTCAAATCAGAGAAAATGGCTAGGACAACCCTTTGAAAAGTGGTTGGGGCATTCAAAATTCCAAAAGGGAGCACCCTATAAGCATAGGTACCCCATGGGCAGGTGAAAGTGGTCTTCTCCTAGTCTTCGGGTGCTATTTGTATTTGGTTATAACCACTAAACCCATCCAGGAATGAAAAATACTTATTTCCGTACAAGGTATCCAACACTTGATCAATAAATGGTAAGGGGAAATAATCCCTATGGGTGGCTTTGTTTAACTCATGGAAGTCTACACATATCCTCCACTTACCATTTTTCTTGGGAACTATGACAAGTGGAGATACCCATTGACTATCTGAAATGGGGTATATGAGATTGGCTTGAAGGAGTTTTTGTAATTCCTCTTTTACAATATCTTTAAGGGTTGGATTCATCCTTCGCTGAGGCTATCTAACTGGTCTGATTTGGTCATTAGTGTAGATATGATGTTTGCATGTGTCAAGGTGAATGCCTTTCATGTCTGCATAATCCCATGCAAAGGCATCAAATTGTCTTTGGAGCATTTCAATTACTTGCGTCTTTTGTTTTGGTTCCAAACTAGAGTTGATATACAAAGGTTTTCATGGGCTAATTTTAACAAGTGCAGTAGTTTCTTCCTTCTCTGAGGAAGCTAGTGATAAAGTATATAATTGAGTGAAATCAGGGTGCCAAGTTTGTTGAAATTCGGAACTGAAAATATGTGACAATTATGCAAAAGACCTCGGGTATTCAATGCAATTTGTGTCAGCCAAAAATAAACTTAATACTTGTTCATCCGATTGTTCTTGCATTCCTCTTACTTGTTCAAGTGTTAACAGGGGTCTGATGCAATCTTCCTCTCCATAAGGGTTTTCTAACCAAACAGGTATTTCCTGTGTCGGTTGGGCAGGAGGGAAGAGAACAAGTTTTTGGCTATGTGTGCCATTGGATATAGTCATCTCACCAGACCAAYAGCTGATAAAGGCATYTGTTGTGGCTAGCCAAGGGCGGCCAAGAACCATAGGGTGTCCTAGTTTGGAGGATGATTTAGAATAGATGACTAAAAAGTCTACTGGATATTCTCAGGAAGCTAAAGTGACTGACATCATCTAGACTTCCTACAGGGCTAATGACTGACTTATATACCAACTCTATCATGGGTTGGGTTGGTCTTAACTGGTTGATTTGGAGCTTTTGCATAGTGTCAAAAGGCATTACATTAATTGCTGCACCCAAATCAATGAGTGTGTTTGGTAGAGAAATACCATTAATTTCAATAGTGACTACTGGGTTTCCAGGGTCATTATATTTGTATGGCATTTCAGAAATAAATTCAGATAATTGTCCCACCACCTGAACAAGGGGAGGTTCCTTCTTCTTCCTTCCTAGTTTCTTGATGAAAAGATCCCTTATGATTTTGGCGTATATGGGGATATCCTTAATGGCTTGCAGCAGAGGTATTTTTATACATATATTTCGTAATTCATCTTCTATATCTCTGTGCAAGGGTGGGTCAGGTTTCTTCACTAATAGTCTTTCGGGGTAGGCTGGGAGATTAACTTGTTGGGGTACTTGTACAAACTGAGAGGTGATTGGAATAGGAGGGGAGGTCTCTTCTTCTGCAAGAGTGGTTTGAGTGTTTTCTTCCTCAGAATGGTTATCATTTTCTTCCTGAATTATTACTGCGGTATTTGATTGGTTTACAATTTTCCCCGATCGTAGTTGAATTTCATAGGTGGGAAAGTTTTGAAGTTTTGTATTTTGCACCGGGTGGGTGGTTCAATTAATGGGGTTAGGGATTGGTTGGGCAGGGATTGTTGTTGGTTTCGGAGGGTTGTGGGAAGCTCGGCTTTGCTATTGATTGGAATTTATAGGTGGTTGTTGGTGTTGGTTAGGGTTCAAGGGGTTTGTAAATTAGGAGGTGGGAGTAAAGCTTGCATCTGTGGTGGGTTGAATCCAGGTAGTAATTGGGAAATGTTTGCAGGGTACTATGGATATGTAGGATAAGAGGGATTTCCATACACAGGTCCCCTCCAACCCTGTTGCCAAGGTTGAGTTTGAGCTTGTTGAGGTGTCCATTATGGATAGGTCATTGGAGAAGGACCCCATTATTGTTGTTGATATTGTGCATTAGGGTCATAAAATGTGTTGGGGTTTTGGGCTCTCCAAGGTCTTCTGGAAGGGTATGGTTGTTCTTGTGAGACTCCTCCTCCCCTATACATGGATTGTAGCTCAAGCAAAGTTGGACACTCAGATGTGGGGTGTTCTAGTGTACACAAGCCACATATTTCTATAACATTTAATGGGAATTATTTCTCATTATGCTTCTTTCGACATATATGACAAAATATTGCTAAAGCAACCTCTTCTTCTTGTTTCTTTTTCAGTTTTAGAGTATCTAACTGGTTACTGATTGTTCTCAATATGTTTGTTTTAAAGTTCTCTAATAAGTTTCCTAACTCAGTTCTGGTGACAGTCCTTGAGCTTTGTTTTGTATTTCTGCTAAAAGGATATCTTGGTCCTTTGCCTGTTTTAGCTTGTCCTCTTGAGTATCTTCTACAATAATCTGCAATCTCTAGAAAAGGATTTTGGTGTACATCTCCTGAACTCAACAAGTTTAAAACTTCTATGCAGTCATCTCTAAGACCTTTCAAGAATATAGTTCTTACTACAGCCGGGTCTGTGATGAATAGTTTTTATTTCTGATAGTTGTATAAGAACATTTCTAAGAAGTCTTCGGGGCTATCATCTTCTATTTGTTGCATTTTAAAAATGTCATTTTTATCATTATCCTTACAATATTCTTGGTATTTCCATAAAAATGTGTCTTTCATCCAATCCCAAGAGAGGATTGTATTTTCTCCTAAGCTCATGAACCATCTTAAGGCTGAATCTTTCATTGTAGCAGGAAAGAGCTTAAGTTTTTGGGCATCGTCTGAGTAGTTATAGCTTCTACATAATATGTCAAACTCAAATAAAAATAAATCTGGATCTTCAGTTGACATACCTATGAAAGTGGGTAACGAAGATAGTGGGATATTTTTCATGCTGATGTTTCTAGAAATATCCAAGATTGGAAACCCAAAAGTCTCAATCTTTGTGGTTGCATTTCCTTCTTCTTCTACCATTCCACTCATAGATGGTTCAGAAACTAGATTTTCTGTGTCTCATAAATGTTTAGTAGATTCATGTTCTACCTGCCCCAACGCTGATTCTTTCATTTTAGGTTCTCCTTCTGGAGCCTCGCTGGCTCCCCTTGAATTTTCTCCTGGTGGAATTTTTCCTTCACCAGTGCCAGTTGGATTAGTGGACCGGGGGGGGGTTGAATCTTTAGAGCTTACAAATCTACCCTTGTTATCTCTATATCTATGCATAAAATGAAAATTTGATTCTTAACTGAATTGAAATCCTAATTCTATCTAGAAGGTAAGAAGGCAACCTGGCTTCGGACAACCCCACTCTATTGGTCGCGTGCCTCTTCGCTCACGTCTTAAACGTTTTATCCTCCTCCCTCAAGAAGCCTTTAAAATCATTCAAAATTTATGCAAACAATCTAAGCTAAAAATGATTTCCTACCATTTGCAACTCCCCGGCAGCAGCGCCAAAATGTTGTGTTGCTTATATGTTTAGTATAATGCACTCATTAATTATCAATCTGGGATTCGTAATCAAAAAAGTTACAAGACACCAGTAAGAACGGTAATTATAATGTCATGAGTATAGAACTATTATAGATTATGTATGTTGGAAATAAAACAAACTAGCAAACCGAAATGCACTTTGGTTGTCTTTCACAGAGAGGCTATCTACTCCATTATGGCACATGCAAGTATGAGATGGAGTTCTTCTGACAGATCGGCTCTGCTATCTGACCCAGAGAATTAACTATGCAACCACACTTTTGAAAGGGAAATCACATATCAATCATCAAGACATAGCATGGGTAGTTCAATAGTCAATATACTGAGTATGTTGTGGTCCACAATGTGTTGTTGTAAACTTCACTAGTTCTCCTTCAAATATGTCTGACTACTTCTTCCAACATTCATGTCTATGAAACAAAATCAAATTCATAAAAACAGAGCATATGCAAAACAGAGTGAGTAAAGCTCTCTAAACGATCATATAATTAAAATTCTAGTCTAAATTATACTACTATCATCTGAAGGAATTAAAGCTTCATCTAATCTAACGTTCACACTATTGAAAGCAAATGCTAATACTAATCTATGAAGGTGTTGACATTTGTTGGGTGGTGGGCCCTTTCCGCTTCAACAGGTCAGCGAATGGAGTCTACAGTAAACTTGTTTTCAACCCACACATTACTCTCACTCAAACTTCAAAACATAGAATCAAACTATGCTAACAACTCAACTCACATTCAATCATAGACGATCAAGGCATAGAGATAAATGATGTCCTTCTATTAATTTTCACCCAGAATATGTTCTGAAATATATAACGCTGCTTCACATCTGTATTATGCTAACTCTCTACTACTTCCACCATCCTTTCCATGACTATTTAAACAGTCTTATTCGTGAAACACAAGGAGGTGAAATTGTTTGCAAATCAATCAATTGTTAAATTTAATTATTCAGTTACATATTTTAAGCTTCATCCTCATGACACGAAGTGCATGAGGATGAAGCAACAACAAACTATCCTAACATAGCTTTGTTAAAGCATTTATGATTCAATAAACACTCAATAGTTGTCTTGGGCGCGATCGAGAGCTAAACTTGTTACATTTAGCTTCCTGAATTGGTACCGGATCGTGATAGGTAGATGGTACCAGATCTGAATAGTGCACGAATGGTGGTACTGGATCACGACAATCCATGGCTATTGGTACCAAATCACGACAGGTGAGATTCAGTACCGAATGTGCTTGGTAACGGATTTGGACAGTGGCAGTCTTGTGCACAAGTACCGAATAGCTGAGCTGGTACAGGAAGGATGGATTTATCTAGAGGTCAAAGATTATACATGGAAAATTGAAGCATTAGTACATGAAACATTTAATCTCCTAGCTCAATAAACCACAAAAATGCATGAATTAATTATAATTTACCTCATGACCTTATCAATGGCCAATGGTAGTATTCTTTGTCATTACCCAAGCTTAGGTAAGCCAAAAAGGTATAGATGAGGAGTAAAATATGGTAGTGGGGATGTTAATTTAGGGTCTCAACACAACTTTTTCTCGTGTTGAATGAACCCATCTAGGAAGCGGTGGAGCTAGAGCTAGTGTTGGTTCAAAGGACTCATCTAGAGGAAGGTGAGAAGGCGAACGTGGATTTTCATCCTCACTGTCATCATCTAAAGAAGAAACCATAATAGAATAAGGCACAAACGTGGAAGATGGCTCGCAGACTGAAGAAGGCACAAACGTCGAATTAGGCTCGCAGGCCAAAGAAGGAACAAATTTCAAATTAGGCTCGCAAGCCAAGATATTTTCATCAAATTTAACATCTCTTCTAATAATAATTCCATTACAATGTGGTTGAATAAGTCTATAACCTTTGGCGTCTTCAAAATAAGAAACAAATATACACTTCTCACTTTTAGGCTGCAATGCTTTCCTTTTCTCATCAGGAATGTGAGCCCATGCTATACTGCCAAATACACGGAAGTGACTTACATCTAGTTTAATTTTAGTCCAATCTTCTTCTGGTGTTATATTTGTAATATTTTTTGTGGGAGTGTGATTTACTATGTAATTTTCAGAGTTGATGGCTTCCGCCCAATACTTTAGACTTAATCTCATAGATTGGATCATACAATTAGCCATTTATTTTAATGTGTGGTTATTTCTCTCAGCAACACCATTTTGTTGTGGTGTCTATGGAACAATGTGTTTCATTTGGATGCCCTATGTAGTGCAGTAACTTGTAAAATTATTGTTCACATATTCGCCTCCATTATATGTTCTTAACCTTTGAATTTGATTTCCATATTGTTTTTTTACAAGGGCCTTGTAGGCCAAAAACTTCTCTAAAACTTCGCTCTTAAGTTTTAAGAAGTAAACCCAAGTACATCTGGAAAAGTCATCAATGAAAGTTAAGAAATAATTGCACCCATAAAAGGAAGGAGAAGAAAGTGAACCACACAAATCACTGTGAACAACCTGCAAAGGGCCCGAGGCATGCCAAGAGGCATGTTTGTGAAAGTTGTCTCGATGATGTTTGTCGAAAACACAACCCACACAAACACCATCTCTACATGAAACAAGAGAAATACCAGTCACCATATGTTGATTACATAGTTATTGCAATGAGAAATAGTTTAGATAACCAAACCACTCATGCCAATTTTTTCTCAAGTCATCGCTATGAGCAACAAAAACTGATGAAAAAGATGATGACCCAAAGTTGTCAAACTTCTACAACCTGATAATATTATCAACAATTACAGTTGCATGAACATGCTTAGGATCTTTTAGATCCTTGATTACAACTTAGTGACGTGAAAAATCTACGGTTTTATCTTCACCTGAAAGAGTGATTTGATATATTGATAGAAGGTTACAAGAAATACTTGGAACACATAATACATCAGTGAAATGACCATTTTCTACTTGAATGGTTCCAGATCCTTCAACACTAAGAGATATATCATCACCAACAAATATTTTCTTGGTGTTACATTCATTTAGAGAAGAAAATATGTCTCTATCCTTAGCCATATGATAAGATGCTCCAGAATCAATAAGCCACTCATCAGAAGTAGAATTAGAAGTTGTATTGAAGGAGAAACCAAAAGTAGAAAGTGCATGTCCATGAGAAGAAGAAGAAGAAGTAGAATCAATATTGATGTTGTGCTTCTTCATCGTTGCTTATAAATATGCCATCTTCTTGAAACATTTGGACTCATCATGACCATATTTATCACAAAAGTTGCAATGTCTGTCAGTCTTCTTATTTTTATATTTTGCTCATTTGTCACCATTAGGATCTAAAGTTGTCTAAGTGGGTTTGAGACCCTTATATTTATTTTTCTTGAGGCGAGGATGTTGCTTCTTGGGATTCTTGGGTTTATCTTTCTGATGGACGACTAAGGATTTGTTGGAGGTACCTGTAGTGTTGATCACTTCAAGTTGTACAAGCTTATCTTTCTCTCTAATCAAAGCATCACAAAAGTTCTCAAGAGTGGGTTTTACATAAGCTTTCCCTAGAGCCTCTTGCATGGCATAAAAGGTAGATACAAACACAGAATATGCACTACCTAGCTTAGAAAGAATAAGATAGATGCAACAATCTTCGTCTATCTTTATCTTACATTCTTCACATAAAGTTATGAGTGTTTTAAACTTAGATAGATAGTCTTCAATGCAATAAAAATCACTTGGAATTAAATTCAGTACTTGATTTTATAACTTTTGTGCTCGAATAATATTGTGTTTACCAAACACAGATTCAATCTTTTCCCAAGCTTCTTTGGGTTTATCAATTGATTTAAGGTGGACCCTTAAATCGGGAGAGATGGACATTCTGATTAATCCATGTGCTTCGTCATTCCTATTATCCCATTTGACTTTCTCATCAGCATGAGTGGGTGATGTTTCATTTCCCAAGGTAATCTGATACAAGCCTTTACTTCTTAATAAATCCTCCATATGGGATTTCCATTAGATGTAGTTAGTGCTAGTAAGAAAAAGATTAATTCAAGAATATATATTAAATATGTAGATAATATGGATTTAAAAACTGAAAGTGGTGATCTGGATGGAAAGATCTCAAAAAATTATGCGGTTTTAAAAAAAGAATGGCACTGAAAACAGACTCCGGATGTGAAAGTTATGCCTTTTTAGAAAAAAGGCATAAACGGTAACCAAAGGACCAGGTGATGGTGTAAGTTTCTTTATGAAGTGACCCACTTTTATAAAGAGAAGTGGAGATCATTTTTACAATGAAGTTAATTTATAAAAGAAAAGTTGCATGCAAAATAAATAACTCTAAAATAAAATATTAAAGCTACTTATGGTTATTCATTTTTATACTTGAACTAAAATACACTTTACAATTTGAGCATGAACTTGTTTTTCAAAAAAAGTAACAAAAATAGAGATTTGAACTGAACAACTCTTACTTAATAAGGAAAATTTTAACCAAATGGGCTAGCAAAACATATTGTATTGTTTTGCAAGAGGATTGGGGGTGTTGTTGTTGTTGTGGAAGACAGCCTTGCAAAAAAAACTATTTTCACACAAGAAAAAAAAATTGTAACAAGGGTTAGATCTCGGTTAGCTTACCCATAAGATGCACCTTTTCCTATATGTTTCTGATTTTTTGATATCACACAAGGCGCGGTGAAAAGAGTATATGCAGATCTAAAATAGTAGAAACATGGAAACAAATAATGTAAAACCAAAATAATTCTCTGCAAAAAATAATGTGTATTCAGGCTTTATACCTCCGGATATGACTGAAATGGTCGTATATTGGGTAAACGAAAACCTTTTTGAGTGAAACAAAAAGTGTTCCTGACTGAAAAGAGAAATCTAGATGCAATGGAACACTCCTTTCATCCCATAAATGTACATAGAGGAAACTCAGTTTCATGATCTCGATCTACAACACGAGTGGGTCTTCAAACAGGCTCTGATACTATGTTCGACAACACAGGTATTCCAACAGAGGATGAACACCTTCAGTAACCACTCACATGACCAGATCAAAGATCAACACACCAATGTTTTGACATGCTAAAAACCCAACGGGGAAACATCCATGGCCCCAGCCAACGTGGCCACTTGGAATAGTTTATTAATGCAAAAGAAAAGATTACAGAGAGATTTTACAAGAGATTTTCTCACAATCGATAATCGGCAAATGACCCTACATGCTCTTTAAATAGAGATCATGGACCAATCAGGTGCTAAGCCATGGATCAATGGTTGTTAAGATCGAGGAGAATATGAACCGTCGTATCACTCTATGTCGGGAACATATTGTGACCATCGGATTTCCTAACTACAAATGCATACTAATGCATAATAAAGAAACACACTTTTACCTAACCACACATTATACCAAGTAGATTTTAACTAAATCCTAAGTGTCTAAATATCCTAACAATCCAGGGGGTCAAATGGAATTAAGGAGATGTGGGGTATACAAGTTTTGGGTTCTCAAAGGCATGAGGGCTCAAGTGAGACTGCTCCATATGTTAGTGAACTATTGGGATCTAGATACAGAAACCTTCAACCTCGATGAAAAACCATTGAGGATTGAATTTGAGGAAATATACATTTTGAATAGATTGTCACGTCGGGGTGAGGTGGTGAACCTCAAATCCAAGGGAGCTGGGAGTGGCATGAACATAGAGGATTACATATCCACTCATTGCATTGCAGGGATCGAGAAGTTAGGGAGCCAACTCCTGATTAGAGCGATAAAAAATCTGAGTCTGAAGATTGTTGTCCTAGTATTGACATAGATCACAGGGTCAGCCTTGTTGTATCAGGAATACAGGCCACTTATGTTCTATTCAGTGGAGTGCTTGCAACCCACAGTTTACGACTGGTGACAGAATGCAAACAGGGTAGGAAGAGGAACTCCAAGTTCACGTCTATCCTGTGTAGTTTTTTATTCGTGCGGGTGTCGGGCTTGGGCCCTAGAGTGGAGATTGTTCTACATGGACCTCGTGATCCATCCATGGCATGGTGGACAGAGGCGATGAGGTGGTTGGGAAGAGGTAGGGTACGTACACCCTACAACGATGATTTTTTCTTCTGGTGGAGGTGGCAGGTGATAGCTCTGGAGGAATACCCTTATGCATGGATTTACTTCATAGGATATTCGGACATGCCATTACCACAAAGTTCTGCCTACGGAGACATAGGTAAGAAAAAAAAAATGAATATTTCATTTTTTGTATTTTTGTATAAGAAAACAATTATATTTTTGGATGATGTCAAGTACTAATATGTATGTTACGTAGATGTTGGTCCGCGATGGCCAGAAAGAATTCCACGACACTGGCAGAGGCATCGGGGGGACAAGCCAATGGAAGGAGATGAAAATATAGTGCTTCAAAACATACAAGGAAACCTATCTTGTTTGATGTTTAGAATTCCCATGGTTCAGGTAGAGGATCTGTCGAAGGTGATGCAACGACAGCTGGAAGGTGCGCCCCATGATTGGGTGTGACTCTTCTACCATCTCACAAACGTCGTACTGTTCTATCATGACACTCATCCAACACCATAGGTGTAAATGTCATGATTATTGTATTGATCAGTCATATATGTATTTTGAGGGTGTGAGCCCCAATTTTGTACTATAACACCATATTTTTTTAAGGAATGAAATATAAAGAGAGTGACCTTTGGCTTTACTTATATTACAATGTGTACATTGGTGAATGTGTTTTCTTTGCTTTAGTTATGTGACAAATTACAATCTAAAATATAATTAGTGTATGCATCGGATACATAATTAGAAGTTCTAGGTACGTGATGATAAGTAACAAAATCAAAATGTCATTCCAAAAGTCCTACCCATTGGAATCGTCAGAGTAGATAAGGGTCCCACACATGGTAAATGTCATTCAGTTGACATACTACTAATTGGGAGTCTAGGATAACTTCTAAATAACCAATACCGTGTGAAATGGTATCACGTAAAATATCTATAACGATGTTAGATTTGACCACATTACTCGTTGATGGCCCTAGGAAAACACCACCTGAAGACACCAGTAGACCCTTGGGTAAGTAAACAACCCAAGCGGTGAGAGCCAAGTTCTGTGTATGATGATTGGCCCTGTCTGTGAATCCTAAGTAGACTAAAGACACCGTTGACATCTGCCAACCAAGGGAAAACTCGATAAGAAAGCTGAAGAAGAAAAGAGGAAAAGATATATACACTAAAATACATTAGTATACAAAGAGTGACACCTGAGCTTGGGGCTCAAGTGTAGTATCGTTTCAAGTAGATCTTGTTCTTGGGCTCTGCCGGCATATTTCCTTCATAATCCTCTAATTCGTAGGGTCCTTTTTCTAAGATAGGTCACACGATATAGGGACCGTGACACATGGGTTTGAACTTGCCTGCCCCCAGTGGTTCTTTGGCTTGGTCATACAAGAGGACCAATCCATGCTCAACATACTTCCAAGGACAGACATAATTATCATATTGGACCTTGACACGTCATTTATTCACCTCAACATTCGTAGAGGCATCGTGACGGTGCTCATCTAGACTCTCTAGGTGCACGAGGCGTTGTTCGAGATCGTAAGTGTCAGGTAAGATCATAACTACCAATCTAAGAAAAGAGATTTTTCATTCAATAGGTATGATTGAATCCACACCGTGTACTAACTATAAAGGAGAAAAACCGGTGGAAGTCTTGACCGAGGTTTAGTATGCCTAAAGCACAAGGTAAAGCATGATATGCCAGTCAGATTTTATCTAGCTGACAATTTTCTGCAAAATGGTCTTGAGAGAATTTTTCACGGCCTCTACTTGTCCATTTCCATAGGGGTAGTAAGGGGAAGAATTACCATGTTTAAACCCCATTTTTTATGCTAATTCCTCCATCATTTCATTCTAAAAGTGACTTCCATGATCAATGACAAACTCACTCAGGATTCTGAACCTAGCTATAATTTGATTGAACATGAAAAATGCAGTAGTATTACCATCGGATTTAAATATAGGCATAGCCTCGACCCACTTAGTAAAGTAGTCTACGGCCACAATAATATGTTGATTCCCCCCAACCGAAGTTGGGTTGCAATCCATAATATCCACCCCCCACTTAGTGAAGGGACCGATGGTAATGATCGGGTGAAGAGGGGCTAGATGCGAGCGCATGTTTCGAGTGAACACTTGGCAGGGGTGAAACTTCCTAACCTCTTAGACACAATCTTTAAAAATAAAGGGCCAAAAATAACTGGCTTGCAAACTTTTTTGGGTTGTCACAAGCCCAGATAGATGACCACCACAAGCCCCATTGTGATAGTCATTAAGAATAGACTCAGCTTCTTTGTGAGTCAAGAAATGACTCGAGATATTATCTACTCCTCGACGATAAAAAGTTTCACCGACGATAAGGTAGTTCTTAGTTTGGTATCGTATGCCTCGTCGGTCATCTCTTAAAATATGATGAGGGAAATTCAAGGTTTGAATATAGATCACGATATCTCCATACTACGGGTTTGACGATGAGACAAGGAAAATGTGTTCATCCTCAAATGAATCAACGTGAATAACATCCTCATCTAATTGAGGGAAGTATGATATTAAATCCACAAAAACTAGTGATTTCTTGGATTTCTCCGAGGGAAAATCAAGATCAAACTCTTGTAAGATGACAATGCATTTGTTATATTATCCCCCTATAATACACCTAGTAAGGATGTATTGAAATGGATTAAATTTGGCAACCACAGTAGTTTTTCAAATCAATATAAAATGTCGTAATCATTGAACTATGTGAATGACAGCCAAAGCTAGCTTCTCAACATGAGAATACTTGAGTTCAGGGCCGACTAAGTTTCGACTAAGATAATAAATGACGTTCTCATGGAACTCGTCATCCTCCTGAACTAAAATCATACCAATCATCCCTTCAGACGTGGCGATATAAAGCAAGTAATCTCTACTATAGTCTAGAGGCTTCAACAGAGGCATCGATACCAAGGCTTTATTCATAGCATCGAAGGAATCATGGGCTCAATCATCCCAGATAAAAGGGGTTTCCTTCTTCAAGAGACGCATGAAAACCTTAGTAATATTGGCATAATTTACTATAAACTGACGCAAAAAGGTATCTTTCCCCTATAAACCTTGAAGCTAAAGAATAGTGCGGGGGGGAGGAAATAGAAGTATTGCCTCAACCTTTAATGGATCCACCATGATCCCAGTCTCAGAGACTAAGAATCCTAGAAGATGACCTGACCTAACGCAAAAGATGCATTTATGAGGCTTCAAATGGATGTGGTAATGGCAGAATCTTTAAAAAACTAGTCGAAGGTGGGTAGAGTGATCCACTTTCTTGCGGGACTGAGTAGCAAGATCATAGAGATAGGATTCAACTATATGCTTGAGATCACGAAATGCCAAGGTCGTATCTTGTTGGAAGGTTTCTCCAAAGTTTTTAAGGTCGAAAGGAATCTTATGGTATGTGAAAGTACCCCAAGGACAAATAAATTTCTTATTATGTTTATCCTCGGGCTTAATCTGAATTTGGTTGTATCCTGAAAATTTGTCCATAAAATAAAAAACCTCACTTCCCACATACTCATCAATAATCTGATCAATGAAGGGTGTCAGAAAGTTGTCTTTAGGATAGGGATTATTATGGTCTTGAAAATCCATGCATACACGGATGGTCCCTTGCTTCTTATTCACAGGAATGGGATCGGATACCCATTCAGTCAAGGGAACTGTTAGGCTGCTATATTAAAGATTTTAATGACCTAAAAACATTGAATTGTCAAACCAGGGTAAGTGAACTTAGAGCTGCTACATTGTATGTGCGGGTAAGATTCTAATTCCTATCTAAAGGCTATTCTTAGAAGAAAACACAAACTCACTCTTAGAAACTGAATCCTAATGATTACCTTGAAACTTATCATCTCCTATTTAATTCATCAAAAGAGAACAGTTCTGTGCTTAAGTGCAGGTACTTCTATTTCTATTCTAATGTGATTTCACAAGATTATCTACCACTATCTTTAAACATCTAATCATCATTATTTCTATCTAAGCCATGACAGAAAGATTATTTCCTAAAATCCTGTTAATTTAAACATCAAAAATAAGTCTGAATCTATCCACAGGAAAATAAAGAAATATCCTATTTACCCTACTGGTACTGGAAGCTTCCTCTAATTCAATTGCAACCTAACTATTCTAACAGAACAGAGTAAACTAACTATCCTAATCAAATCAAAATAAATTCAAACTCGCATTCTCTTTAATTCACGTTCAGATTGAAAACTGGAAACAGAGCAAATCTAGTTCATGCTTTAAATTCTACGGGAATAAACCATGCTTTCAACATTCATCAACGTAGAAGATATTAATATGCTGGAAACACTACAATTTGAAGAATGGCTAAGCAAGAATCTGAACAAGTTAATTCCCAAACTCAAATAAGCTAACATGTATGCAAATCCTAAGATACTAAAATAAACTAACTCTAATACAAAGGAACGCAGCAACTTGAACCTGTTGGCGGGCCCAACCAAGAGGTGCAATCGCCGAAAGGAAAACCAAAACTACTCAGATCATTCTATGCAAACACTGTTCATGCTTCACGCTCCATTTACTCAGAAAAATAACTCAAGTCATATAAAAGAGAAATAACATAACGCATAAGCAGATTGTATTAGCAGAAATGTATATCTCATAGCATAACATAACCAATGTTTCTTGGGAGCGATCCTCTAATTAAATAGATCCTCCTCAAAAATAGTTTAAAACAAAAATGCATTAATCTAAACAGATCCCAGATCCGAAAATAACTCAAAATCAGTTAAAACGGTCTTCACATATTTGTGACACGCAGTGTCAAGAAGTGTGGATCATAAAGCATTAACAACTCAGTTCTATAATCTCACCTTGAATCATCATATTGAGTTATGACTCAATCTATCATGTAAATCGCACTGTCTACCACTCTGGCCATATCGTGCGGATCTTTAGCAGCTTCGTTGGTATCTCCACTGGGTGCGAGCTGGTACCTGGTACTGGTAAGTTCTGTTTCAAAAGGAATAGTACCTAACTCATGCCACATTAGTATCAACATTAATTTAAAGTATCAAAATACATAAAAATAACTTGAATCGTAAGAATACCTTGAATAGCCCACTTAGTTGTAAAAAGGGTGTCAAATGTGTCATAACAAGGCCAGAAGGGAGTGGTACTAGGTATGGAAATGGAGGTCTTTTTTATATGATGTAGGAAAAAACATAGTCAAAACTGGAGACTAACATTCCCCCAAACTGAAGTCTTTGCCTGTCCTCAGGCAGTCAAAAAGTCAAAAACTGAGATTCATCAGAGCGTTGCAGCAGCTGCAACCAACATTTGTAACTTCTCGTGTTTCTTCAGGTTTCTGATTTCCTTCTTGAGGACTCGATTGATGATGATATGCTTCCTGGCAGTCTTCTGCAATTTCTTGTTCCTCTGGAAAAGACCCTTATTCTTTCGTTTTAATCTTTCAATTTTGGACAAGAAATGAGCTTGCCTGACTTTCATGAGTTCATTCTATGTTTTGATATGTCGATCCAATACAGCGTATTCATGTAGCTTCTCTTTCAACCTGTTATTCCTACTTTCTAATCTAGCTACCATTGGTCTCAAGGATTTACTGGAGGAAATTTCACAGTAAGATTCAAATGTTTTATCATGTCCCGGCTGTGTTTGAGGACTGGATGCGTGAGTGAACTCATTTGGACTTTGATCATGGGTGTCAACTGGATCGGAATTGTCAACTGGATCGGAATTGTCAACTGGGCTAATTTCAGGAGTGAACTCTTTATATGTTCGAGTAGGGGTATCTGTGGGCATTCGAATTGGCTCATCCTGCTCAATTTCTTTGGGCTCAGTAGCTTGCCGATCCACTTTACAAACTTTTTGAATTAATTGGGAAAGAGTCCAAGTCATTTCAGAGGGCTCTGGAGCCTCCTCATGATCATCTACACTTTTTAACCTCTCCTGTGGTGGGTAACTGGGCACAGAGTTATCCATACCTGACAATGTGCCTTTACATTTTCGTTTTGGATTTCTCCTAGGTTTGTCAGTCAACTCTACCAGTTCTTCCACGTCAATAATGTTCATAGCAGCTGGGGAAGAGATCGGAATTTCAACATTTTCCTCTGTAGGAGTAGTGTTCTTCACAGTTTCATGATTGGTTTCCACTCCATTAGACCCATGGGCATCAAATGAATGTTCTGAATCAGGGTCTCCAGCACTGGCTTCAATTGTGCTATCTGGTATGTTCTTAGGGTCATCACAGATTTTGGTCGGGGTTTTAACACTCTTTTTCCTAGAGTTCAGCTTCTTCTGTGGGGGAGCAGGCTTAACACTTCTATCTTTAGACTTGTCAGAGGCTAGGGTTTTTACAGTGAACATATCCCAAGTTTCTTGTTTCTTGGACAACGTAGACTTAATCAA
Source organism: Picea engelmannii (assembly GCA_009831015.1). Taxonomy (NCBI): domain Eukaryota; kingdom Viridiplantae; phylum Streptophyta; class Pinopsida; order Pinales; family Pinaceae; genus Picea; species Picea engelmannii. The sequence continues at coordinate 167,887 of ML785861.1, forward strand.
TATCTTAACAAGACCAAAATGAAATAGACTTCCTCGAAAATCTTTGGCCTTTCAGACCTGTTCTGCCATTTTCTTTAAACTTTTCAACAGAAAGAAGGGTATGTTCATCAGATGATTACCTTTGAAATGGGGCAGGAGTCGGGCATGGCAGGGAAATACGATTGTATATCATCCTTCACAAGTGAGGTAACGTTGAAGGATAGCTAGCAGCTGAGCCCATTTTGGTTCTAACCATGACCGTGATGTTCCCTCTAACCATTGTATCTTCCGGTACTGTGGTTTCAGAAGCTACGTGCAGAGCTTCTTGTCAACAGGCTGGCCCTTTGTCCATCTCTAACCAGTGGTGGGTAGTTGAATTTCTTCCGAAATGAATTTTTATGTTACTTCGAACTCTAGCTCACCCACTTTAGCGATCCCACTCTGAAAACGCAGAGCGAATTGAAGCGTAATTTCATCATTATATCTATCGAATTTCTTGTGAAACGGGTCCCATCCCGCTTTCTGAAAAATGTCTCTGGTGGCTTCATACTCTAGAAGGGCCTCTAAGTCTGCATATGTCTCTGGTTCATGACAATATGCCACCATGATTTTACTTGATATCACAGGGAAGGTCTCCAGGTGAGCAGCGAAAATTAGATGAGGGCAACGAGGGAAGAGAGTGTGATGTATGAAGTGGTCGGGAGAAAAATCATAGGAGAAGGTTTGAATTGTCGTGGGGGTCGATAGCGTGTAGGAAAATGATGATAGTCGTACATGAGTGCAGAGTGTTATCATATACGAGTCATGTCAAACTCAGCCCAGGTAATGTTGAACTCAACCCAGGTAATGTTGTGCATTTTCATGATATGAAATGTCGAGGTGGGTTGGTTATCGGGTACAGAGTATGAGTATGATGAAATATTATGGAGTAACAAGGCATCCTCAGTTCAAATCATTAATATGTAATTTAATACATTAAATCAACATGAACTAAGCGTACCTGAGTTAAATTACCTATCCCCTTTGTTATGCATTTCTTGTTGTAGAGATTTTTCTTTTGAAGTCAAGTCTGGATCTGGAGGGTGCAAAAATTGTAATTGCTCTTGTATTTCTGATGACCACTGTAGTTGATGGATTCTGTGCTGGTACTGACTGGTACTGATGAAACAATCAGGAATCTGCAGAGAAATTTGAACCAATAATATCCTGCTGAGAAAAACTTCCTGTTTATAACAACAAATTATCTTATGATTATCCCTGAACCTGGCTTTTGTTCTGTCCTAAAAAAAGATCAATTGAAATCATGTCTTCAACAGCTTCAAAGCTTTGACCCTTGGTACAATTCTTATTTGTGTGAATGAATTTTCTGGAGTCGAACACAAACAAAAATCATCGGATTACCGGCCATTAATGAATGTCGTTAACCGATGCGAGATGACCCACCAGTGATGTCAATGGGCCTCAAGGTACCTATAGCACATCCTAACAGGTACGAATAGAGGTCTTGGTGTCGAGTCACCTGTAGGATCTATCAACCAAGAGACATT
>ML785861.1:196288-226234 GCA_009831015.1 Picea engelmannii
GTTCATTAAGTTATTCTGATAAGTAATCTCTTCATTGCACTATCTTAGTATCCCATTGATCCACCTACTGAAAACAATTCATCTGTTAAGTTACCAGGCATACTTAGCTTACAACCCTAAGTAGTTTCCTGGAGTGATAACATACGGCATGGGGTAAACCAAAACAGACAATAATGACTACAGAAATCAACTCAAATCTCAAGTATGCTATATAAACAAATATGTTGACAAGAGAAGATAAAGGGCCTACCTCATCTAGACGTTTGATGAAGTCCACCGTTGAGCAGTTGAATCAAATCAATACACCTGCAACTTGTCCTCAACAACCAAGATACGCAAGCATCTGGTGATAATATATAAATTTAGCACATTTGATAGCATAATCCATCAACATTTATAACAAATACGCCCATGGAATAACAATTCAAATATTTGCAAAACATTAATTAGATGAGAAAAGAGTATTTCTATTAAAATGTAATCACCAAAAGTTTATGAATGACAAACTTTCGTTTCGGCACACTCGCAATTGAGAAACTAAGTCCCTTCGAGCTGGGCCTCCACCACTTCAATCCTCCACCAAAGGAAAGCTCATATAAGAGAGATAATGAGGTTTTCCATCAAATAGGGAAGATCTTGGGGGCTAAACAATGTTTTCATACTTAAAAGGACAAAGGGATGCATACTCAATATGAAGTGAATAATTTCTCCAAAGTAACTTTGCTCTCAAAGTTGAATTCTTCTCCTCCTTTTCCACACCTTGGATATGGCCCATTTATAGCCTTCAAATGGAATAGAAGGGTCGAGTCAAAACATTTACAGTATATGGAAGGTCAAGGATAATGGATCCCATGATGTGACATGGAAACCCAACACCATTTTTTAATTTTTAGCACAAAACCTGATGTACACGGGTTGTAATGGTGCAACCTGCATATACACATGCTATATATTTGTTAGGGCGTGTATATATGGAAAAATACAATTTTTAGCTCTGGGAACTACAAAAAGGGACTTCAAGTCTGCATAGGGAAATGGAAAAAGTCCCTCTGTGCAAGTTTGCATAGGGTGAGGATAATATTTCTATAACACATAACTTCTTTGTATTTGTGGCAGTTTTAACTAACTTTCCATCTCATCCCTTATTTGCTTTGTGATCTCTTGTGCTATCTGAGTTAATCATTCGAGAATATTTTCCCAAGATCCTTTTTTTCATTCCAATGTGCATGCAATATCTTCTTGATTTTCAACATGCATAATGGAACTTATGGATGGCATTCACACCTTATTTCATCCATTGTGTAGTTGTCGTTGTGTGTAAAAATATTGTAGTGAGTGCACAATTGTGTTTTTTTTTGCATGTGATCTTATCCCAAAATTTTGGGCACCAGCATGCCCCCACCACTATTACTCGACTCATCCTCAAGTCAATGGCCTTGCTTATGGTGTGATTGATGCCATGAAAAGAACTGTCTACATGAGTTCTTGAAGGAACTCTTTGAACTGATTATCAGATTCATTGAGGATGGCATGGAGTTGTTGGGTGATCTAGACGACTTCATCTACATCAACCATCATAAACTGAAGATATTTCAATTCCATAGTCTCCATATTCTTGAACATAGTCTTGGTCATGATGGTTTTCATCACATCTTGGTGCTTTCCCGGAGGTAGAGAATCCAATCTATTATTTTTTTGTGACCTATACTTATTCTGTATTTGACCAATATTGAAAAATACTTGAGTCTAGTCTGACCACCATGGATAACTTCTTTGGCCATTGAAATATTCTCCTATAGTTCCAAATACTCAGGTGTCATCTATTAGAATTGATCATAAAGTGCTAGGTTCTATCACTCCAACACCAGAAGACAGTTGATGACTGCTTTAATCTTATGTGACACTTAGACCTCGAGTTGTACATGTTTGGGAGATTGGACCCATGAATATGCTTCTTTCACTGTAGTGAGTAATTTGGTGTGATTGGCCAAGGTATCCTCATGTTGTGCCTTAGTGTCCATTTTCGCAGTGACCTTAGAAATATGTAGTGTCTGGAGATTCTACGATGCAACTTCAACTTCCTTTTGTGCGGGCAATTCTTGTTGCAACTTGGAATAGGTATCAGTATCTCTTGTGACTTCTTGGTAAAATTGGAGGTCCAATCAGTCATTCCCTCGAGTGAGATTTTGTATCCTCTCCCTGAGATTTTGTATTAGTGTAGTAACAAAACCTTGGAGGACAACAGTAGGGACCTGCATAAGATCAAGCTCGGTCTTGGCTGAGTCATCTAGGACCACAACCAGTGGGATGACACTCACAAATATTTTTTGGCTCATGCCTAGAGCTTTGGAAGACTGGGGGGCCTAAGGAGGAGGCTCTGGTGGTGAGGGTAAAGACAAATGTTGACATAGGGAATCAAAATTCCCCACTACATCCTTCCAGAAAATTCGTTATCGAGATACCTATGTACGGAGTTCCTTGATAATATTGGATAGGTTGGCCACATGTCTGACAATTATTCATGCCAAAATGCCAACTTCTAATCACTTCATGGTATTTGTTCGAAAAATATTCCATATGATCTTGCAGGAAGTAATTTTGTTGTGAACCTTACTGACAGATTATTAATATTGGGGATTAGAACCCCGTGCTTCCCCCTGCATGTCCCAAACCAAGTGTAGACTTCCTCCTATGATATGTATTTTTCCTTGATGGTAATGGTTGTATCCTCACCAAATCTAGGAATAAATGAAACCGTGTGCATCGTATCATGGTCAATGGGATATGTATTTTATAGCCATAGATAACCACCATGCAATCAAGTAAGGAGGAAGAGAGCACACACTTGAACCATTGGGGCTCGATCGAAATAGGGATAGTTGAGAAATGTAAGGATGCTAGAATTTTGTAGGGGCCTTTCCCACTTCTAAGTAACCACCTTTTATGTACCATATTCTTTCTTAACAATGCATGCATACTTGTCGAATTGGAGGTTTGGGAACTGAGTTGGGTCACGCACATTGTAATATGTACATTTGAGTAGTGGAAATTTTCCCAATTTTGTCCCCTTAAATCTATCCATATGGAATCATTGGTTCTAGAAGCGACTGTGATTTTACCACTTTGACCTCCTCTCTTGTGTGGAGTTTTCTCAAGCAATCCATCCTAGTTTTCGATGATCGTGATTTCTTAAATTGTTTTCTTCAAGCACAAAATGACTCTGAGGTTCAACCACATGAGACAACTCTCTTAGGGAGGGACCAAAGAGAGTGTGTTGTTTGGTTTTCTTTCCAATGTGGGAATACAAATGAAAGAACACTCTGGGATCTAACTAGTGGGGGATAAAAGGGAGAATCAATGAGTCAAAAAACTATGTTAATCTAGGAGTATTGTAATATTATGTTGCATACCATCCAATTGGATTTGGAATCACTGCTCGATCCTTTCTTCCAGTCAGCCAATAACCTCCTTTAATTCTCTCCATCAAAATTGTCTTGGTGGATGAAGATCGACCTCTATAGCCTTCATATCTTCCTTTCTATTGGCCAGTGTAATTAACTCTTCACTCATTCTAAATCAGGCTAATTTCTCCCCTTACAGTTGCATTAATGACTTGATATTTCCAAAATTAAAGTAAATCTATGTGGTGTAACTACTTGTCACATCCACCGTGATTAAAACCAAGAGTTTTTCATCGTCGAATCATTCAATATGATGTCAACAACCATATATGATGTCAATAGCCTTATACATGTGTAAAGTATTATTCTTTGGGGGGTCACCGCACATGAGTCCTGCGCACTCATGTATCCATTCTTCATGTCTTAAGTTGTCACATCGACCCTTGGCCGGTCATGATGCTTTTTCACACATATCCAACTTCTTAGTTTATGCTAGGGAGGGATTTGTAATAGTTGCCACTAGAAATGGAGGCATCCACTACCCTCCCATTGCTTCCTTAATCCTATGCAACTCTTGTTTTTCTCAATAGGGTACAGAGGGATTGGATGGACAGAATTTATTTTTGGAAGAGCACACGGAGTTTTCAAATCTAAATTTCATGCACCTCGCTACTTCTTGGCCACCTAACACCTCTTGAAAGAACACATTTATCGGTGGATGTATTTCCACAATCTGAACATTTCCATTATGGATTATTCCACAACTTCCCATTCATAAATATGATGCTAATGCGCTTCCCACCACTACGTGGGTATACCTGTTAACATTGTATCGAGGGAACATACTCAGTGGAGTAGTGTAATACATTGTATACAAAAAATGAAAGTATCCACCAGATATTTCATTTCGAACCGATATATCCCTGCTGATGTTTGAATCTATCAAGACCAAAATGGAAACCTCACAAGGATATGAATCCCCCTACATTTTTAAAGAGGTGGTACTCCTCTTTGTCTAAAATATATTTCTATGATATATTGGATTAGGAGAATGCTAAGGCACAAAACCATAGATATTTATTACTTGAATTTATTCAATAAAAATGGTTCTTCAATAACCTAATATGATATTTTATGTGCAACAAGAAGTTTTCTAACAATAGAAAATATTGAAGGAGGGATTCAACATCATAATTTCTTTGTGATCAACATCACATACACAATCTTCTTAATCACATATAAATGCATCCATATCCTCTTCATGAGAAATAAGAGAGAATAGTTTGATCATCTCAAAGAATTTTAGAAGAGTATTACTATGAAGATAAAAAATAGAACGTGATAGATCAATTTCAAATATCTCATACTTAAGACTCAAAGTTACAAGATACAATCAAAATCAACCCCGAAGTAATACTTTGTGGAGTTTTATTCAAGAAAAATGTTCTTCATTACAAAATATTTGACAGTAATGTATATGGCTATAAACAGTCCATGATCATATAATAAAACGTATTTTGAAGAATACAAGAAGAACACTCAAAACTCAGCCTTGTGCTCAATTCAGAGATACAAGCATAAAGCTATGAGAAATGGTGTAGAAGAAGAGAAAGAGTGGAGAAGATGGAGATATTTCTTCATTAATCAGAAGCTTGGTTGTATATTCATGGTTGTACCTTCTTCTTCCTATGATTTTCTTCCCCTTCCCTTCTGATAATTATGATTATGAAATCCTTGATGAATCATTTCTTCTCTTTAAAAAATCAAATTTTCTAAGTACTTGAGTAGTTAGGGTTTTTCCCTTCTTGAATTTTTCGTACACTTTTCTTCTTGAAGTATTCTCTTTAATTAATGCCCCGTTTAATTTTTTTAAATGACTTAACGTATTAACATCAAAATATTACAAATGGGATATTTTCCTTTTTTACTAAAATTTTTTAAATAAACTTTTATTTTCAAACATTTAATTAATTTCCCTTTAAAATAGGAGGAGTGTATTTTAATTTTCTAGAAGCGCTAGTCAACCTTTCAGCCATGGAAATCACTTCATATGTTATAGTCATCATCTCATATTTCCAACTATATAAAAATTTCCCAAATCCGTCGCTCGGATCTCAAGATATGAGCTCGTGAAGTTGAATTTTCATGGAAACCCATTAAAAAATGAAGTTGATCGATATTTCAATTTCTGGGAAAAAATTGGCCATTTTTAGCCCTTCTAACCTATATCATCATCTTCTTCGTTGAAATAAATTTCCAATTGTATAAAATTTGCACGATTTTGACACTCAGAGCTCAAACTATGGCTTTTAGAAAATTGTGACTCAATAGTCATTGATAAATTCCATGGAAAAATGTAGGCCCTTGATCTAATTCTATTTTTCATTCATAAGAATTCGACTTTCTGGTGAAATAACTTATCCCACATTCATGGGGATGTTGGAAATTTAAATGTATATAATGAAAATTTAATTATATACATGGTAATTGTTGGGCCCAAGATATGATCAGTTTTATGACGTTTATTAGATGCTTTTGCCGAATGTATATATGCGTTTTCATGTTTTGGAGACGTTTTTGAAGGGATTTTGTGCCAAAACGCTATGATCCACACCAGGTATGCATAATTCATGTTTTATAATGATCTTGAGTATGATTCAGTATGATTTTATGTTTTTAGATATCTAATTCACATTTTTTGGTGTTACAGGGAAAAATCTCATCATGTTTCTGCTTCCGACACTCGATCCGGTACTCAATCTGATACCCAGTCCGGCACTCTGTCTGGCACTCTGTCCTGCACAAAAATGATGGGGGATTTGGCGGTTATGGTATTGGCAGCTAGTGATGTGTGAATCAGGAACATGGGTTTTTCTCATGCTTGCCCCCTCTAGCTACTAAACTCTTGACAACTCGATTTGGGTTGTTGAGCAGGGCGATTATTGGCTCGCTCCATTTCGACAGTTAGGGAACCATTAATGTAATTTACTATTTATAGAAGAGGTTTGACCCTCCAATGGTCAACCTCTTGGTCTATAAAGATTATAAATACCAATGTGGTGGTCATACAATAGGAAGTTGCTAAAGAAGTAGTGTGTTAGAAACAAATACGTTTTTCCTCTCTTTTTTCCATTTTCCATTTCCACAATTATATAAAATTGCGTTTTTGAGTTTAAATGGTGAAATCAATTTGTTGAGTTTGTGGTGTTCCTTTGAGAAGTGACCACGACTTGCTAGGGGGGGCACCAACAGTCTGGTAACTGTTCTATGTGTTATTTATGAATTTCATATCTTATAAGTCTTTTATTTTATTTCCTATATATGAAATTTCTATTTTGTTTCTTTGTCATATAATTTGTTGTTATAGTTTAACTGTGTGAGTTATCTTTTGCAGGTTAGTATGAAGGCTTTTGTTAATATGCAGTAACTTTTTAGTTAGTAGGAACAAGTTTGCAAACTTATACACTAACCTTGTGTGTGATTAAATATTATATTGTATTTTATTTATGCTTTTAAAATCAAGTTTAAAACAGAGTTTGAAACATAGTAGAACATAATTTTAATTTATGTTTTCTTTCACAAGGCTTCGGTGGATGGATAGGGTTAGCTTCAGTTTTTATTTGTAGATTGCCTATTTAATTGTTGTTTAGATTTTGCTTAACTAGTTGTTAATTAATTTATTCATTAGTTTACTTGCTATATGCTAGAATCATGTTTAATTTTTGTTTACAAGCAATTTCCTTTTTGCAATTTGAATTGTTGAAATAGGTCTAGCTTAGTTTAACTTTATGCAATTTCTTTCTTAGATTTAGGTTACAATGCCAGTTTTTAGTTAATGATTGAATGTAGTTATGAGTTTTTCTTACATAGCATAGAGTACAATTATAATCTCGTTATGTTGTTGATGGTTAATGCATGAGTAATAATCACATGAATATGCAGGGTAATTAACGTTGTTTCCATGATGGCTAAATTCTCACTAGATTGTTTAATTCACACTTTCCACTTTGTCATTGAAATCAATATCGAGTTTATACCTCTTGAATTATCTTTCGTTGTCAAGTGCCATCATGATATTATATGACACCAGATACATTCACACAACCATCAACACTATATTTGAGTTTTCATTGGTTAAAAGATAGTTTCTTGTGTTTGTAGATCAAAAGATAGTTTTCTTGTTGTTGTAGGATAGATAGTCTTTTTCTTTGGTAGATTAAAGAGTAGTTTGTCTATCATAGATTAAAGGTTAGTTGTTAGTTCTTCTTTCTTTCAATTAAGTAGATTTCCTTTTGTAAATTAGAAATAGTTGTATTAAGAATAGAGTTCACTTGTCTTTTGGTTTAGTTAATTGCTTAGTGAGTAGTCTTACTTAGTTTACTTGTTGTAGAAGTTATCCTAGGGTAGTTAGTTGTTTACTTGCTTTAATAGGTTAATTGCTTACTTATCTATTCTTCCTTTGATAGTATAGTTGCTTGTTTATTTACTTGCTTTCACAAAATAGTTGTTTATTGAATATAGGTAGGCTAGTTAAAGTAGTTTGTTTTTGCTATTTGTTTATTGTTATGCTTAAATAGTTGCTTTTGCTTATTGTTATAATTGAACTAGTTTTCTTCAAGTAGGGTTTTCACTTGTTTTCCTAGAACTATCCATCAATACTTGGCCCAAAAGTACTTAGGTTACATGGTTTAAAGTTTCTTAGTAGGGTTTGATCATTAGATAGTTTTGCTTGAATATATTAGCCCTTAGATAGCCAATTACTTAGTTAGACTATACTACTACCAACCCTTCTACCTTGGCATATATTTTTCTACAACTCTAAGTTTAATTACCCTGAGTTGACAATTTAATTGAGGGTTTTTAGTGTGTTTTTAGTGCATATATAACACCCATCATTTTTGGCGCCGTTGTCGGGGAGTTGTCTCAAGGTAGGAAATAGTTATGAAATGGATCATTTTTAAACCTTAGCATGAGATTGGTGGTGGGGGAACTTTAAGACGAGAGGTAAGAACCTACGCATCTGCTATTGTAGGCTCCCCCAAATCCAATGGTAGTTTTTATTTTTGTTTTTGTTTTCTTTCATGAATAGACCTAGAGATCCAAAAGGTAGATACATTAAATCTAAATCAGACCTTTCAACCAAGGTTCCTTTCAATGTTTTTGGGGGAAGGGACATTCCAAAAATCCGTAGACCGATACCGAAAAACAAGAACTAGCTCAACTCAAAGAGCTAAAATAGTCTCTGAAGAGACTAACATAGGGAGCACTATAGAGCAAGAAATTGAAGAATCAATCATATTGGGCCAGGAGGTAAGACCACTCAAGCCTTCCGCATAACCAACCAATACAACCTTTTCTTTTACACCACCACCAGGAGATCCTCATTTTGAGGACATCATAGACATTGAGCAGGTGAATGTTTTGTTTGGTAGTTCATCCAATGTAATTATCTCTAAAACTGACACAGAAACTTTGGCACCAATAGTCTCAACCGGCTCTAGTAGAGTCCCATACATCCAATCAGTAGGAAGACCTTTCCATCAAATGGAAACCTTGTTCTCTTCAAAGATAAAACCACCGAGGTAATCTCTTTTTGGAAACCAAACCAACATGGATGATCAGGAGGATCATAACAATGTAAGAAATGGGGAGGAAGAAGAAACTGGAAACCAAACCGAAAATACCTTCGGGTTTCCAGTTTTGGACACCACTCCAAATGTCAACATGAAGAATATTCCTCTCTCAACACTGCCTACCTTTTATGGTAAAAATAGTGAAGATCCATACACCTTCCTATTTTAATTTGACATCTTGTGTAGGAGATACAACTATGTACAAGTTTCCTAGAAACTAAAACTCTTTCCTGCCACCCTCAAAGACTCTACACTAAGATGGTTCATGGGGTTGGGAGAATCCAGCATTAGGTCTTGGGAAGCCATGAAGGACATGTTTATTAAGAAGTACCAAGACTACAATACCAAAGAGCCTTATAATGACATCTTTAAAATCCAATAGTTAGAAGATGAGACCCTTGAAGATTATATGGAAATATTTGGTTATATCTCCCAGAAGTCAAAATACCATGACCTCCTAGAGGATGCAATTAGGGGTCTTTTCCTTAAGGGAATTTCAGAAGAATATCTAGATATGCTTAACCTGATGATATCAGGTGACATATCCCATAAACCATTTTCTAAAATATGTGAAATGTGTAAAAATTACTCAAGGAGTAGAGCCAAAACATGGAAGAATGTTCAGGACCCTTATAATAGAAACTTAAAACTAGTTAGTTCATGTGGTATCACAAGAGAAGAGATACGGAACCTTTTAGAAAACTTCAAGATAGATATATTAAGAATAATAGGTTCCCAGTTGGACACCCTAAAAATAAAAAAGAAACATGAGGAGGAAAATGCAGCAATGACCATATATTTCCCAAGATGCAGGAGGAAGAATTCCTCAAGGCAATGCCCATTAGATATTATTTTAGTTTGTGGCTTATGTACAGAAGACCATTCAACTGAGAAATGTCCATCATTACCTGGTTTATTAGCTATCTATAGGAGTGGAGATCAAGGGGATTCTTTTGGACACAACTACCACACTTAGAGGGGGGGTGAATGAGTGTGGGGATCATTTTCCCAAAATTTCCCTCTTACACAAAAACTTCTTAGTTAACATTCAACATTTATTCATTACCCATTTCTATCATTTACAACTAGTTATATGAGAACATATATCAGCAACATATATCAAAAATATATCATCAACAAGTCATCACTACAAGGAACACAAATAACACAAGATGTATGTACAATTTTTCTTTTTATTATGGACAACAATCAGGGGGTTTATCAGCAACAATTGAATAGAGTACAACTCCACAAGAGAACCAGCTCTATAATGCAAGACTCGGCTTACACCCTCAGAACCAACTAAGGTGAAGCAACAACCCTCAACAGATATCAATCTGTCAACAAGTACGCAACCTGTCAATAGTGAAGCCAGTGTGTGCACGTGCCCTGGCTCACTATAGCCCACGTATGCACACGGTCAGTGTATACAACAACCTACGTATATATTTTGAGATGTTAGGGTTTGTCCTTCAAGATCAACTCAGATTCTATGCAATCAATATATCATTATTTTATGTCTTTGACTGTCTAATCTGAATACCATCCAGTCCCAAGACATCCAAGCTCTCCAATAGCTTTCTCATGCTCCACAACAAATCAATTTGAATGTTATCTCAAGCATGTATAAACAACTAGTATGCCATAGCAATCATGTCACCACTGAATCACAAGAGTACTGATCACTCCATCTGTTGGAGCCGCCCTTGTTTTCCAACCCGTCACAATTTTCATTTTTTATACTTGAAATCTAAAGATGGTTTTATTTTCCCCCGAGATCTTGAAATCTCTGCAACCTTGTCATGTAAGCAGCAATGCTTTTCTACTCTCGAAACAAGTCCGCTTTCGCAAGAATGTTCACTCTCTTTGTTTTACTTCGAGATCTCGCAAGTCGGATACTATAATCCATGAGTTCCCACGTCCCGAGTCACGAAACGGCGAAGTCGTTTTAAATTTTCACTCAAGATAGTAACCAGGGTAGAATCTTTTAACTCATGATTAGACGTCGTCGTGGTTTTCGCGCCTCGGCATTCGCCAAGTCCGAATTTTTATTTTTACAGCCCCGAGAGCCGAGAGCGCGAAGTCCTATCCGGATAACCCATGTCAAGGATCAAAGGAAAAAAGCTAACTATGGTAAATGTCGTTCTTGGCATTTCGCCACTCGGCACTAACTTTTTCAAAAGTCACAGCATCTAATCCCCGACTCACGAAGGCATGATGTAATTATGACATGATTAATTAATTGCCTAATCCAAGATTTTCTTCCCCATAATTAAGTCTTAATTATCGCCATCTCGCATTTCGCGACTCGGCATACTAATCTCCTAGAAACTTGTCTTCGAGGTTCCGAGTTGCGATATGGCGAATAAAATGATTATAAAATTAATTATGCCCCAAATCACGATTATCGTTAATTAAGCCAAAGTCGGTCCTCGTGATCTCGCGAGTTGGAGACTCAAAGTGTTAAAAGGAAATCCACGATGTAACGAACGGCGAGAAGTTGATTAACGTTGGTAACATTTGATTGATCAAGCTAAAGCAAGATATATCCTGAGCCTCGAGGCTTGCACATTTCCTGAGGTAGCCATTTCTCTCCATACTTAGACTGACTGTCAAACCGCCAGAAATTTATGACATTTATGGAGAAATAAGGTAAATCTATGCATGTAAGATTGGATTTTACGCAATAAATTTATTTCTAATTACGATTTGACAGGCTTATTTTGAAAAGTAACGAGTTTTCAAATATATATAAGAGTTTCTTTTCATTATAACAAACGCATTTTCATAAGCATGCAAAGCTCATCAATTCCGAGTAAACTAATTTCTGCATGTATACGCAGTTCTATCGCAGAAGAGAGAAAACGCAAGCTTCGGGTATGGCTCCGAAGAAAGCAGCAAAGGTGAATGTCGAGGTCGCAGAACAAAGCTCGGACAATGTCTCAGACACTTCGCCCCGAAGTGTTGACTCAGTCCCCGACTGGTCATTTGTTTCAGGCATTTTGCAATCTGAATTGGTGGATTATTCAGACGACTCAGACGACAATGAAAAGGATGATCTAAACACCAAATACAAGATAGTTTTCCAATCCGGAATGCACAGGGTAGCAGCCAGACCACGATTGCTCCCATATTATGACATGATCCAATGGGCGTTGGATCACGTGGATATACCCACCAGGATTATCATGAACGGGCAGCGAGTCACTGTCGGGACTTTTAGGCCCGAGCATCTACAAACTATGTATAAGCTACCTGCGACATCTGAATATACATATGGCGCTGAGTTCCTAGAGGAATTCAAGGAGAAGGAGTGCATCCAATACGACAAAACCATGCCCGATCTGATAAAGGATTGGGTTTCGCGCACCGCGAAATTCAGAGCAAATGACCAGGGCATTTATTCAATCGCTTCATTGGATCCACAGTATAAATATGTAGCCATGATGACATGTCGGCTATTTGGGAGAGAGGACACATCACATTTTTTCATTTCGTGGGTGCCTCTTATGTTTCGGGTCGCAGGAGGTTTCTCTTTTAATTGGGCAAAGATACTCTCGGATAGTTTGGCCAACCAGGTCATAGAGTATCGGGAGCAGAAGGAAAGTGGGAGACCGTCCTCATTCTTCATGTCTGCATATATTATGGACACAATATGTTCCATGACACCATTTCCATTGATGATATGGGCTTGGACTCCGGCCGAAGACATACCCATACATGTATATCACGAAAAGCTATGGGAAAATAAAGCAAAAAATTTCGCATATGAAATTTTTAACTGGGTGATGGTGACCCTGCATCTCGCCATTTTTGGTCACCCACCACCTCGTATCGCGGACAGCATTGCAGCAAATCTGAGTGGCATAGAGGACTGGTATGTGGAGGCAGAGTTTTCATACTTTAGAGTATTCGAGGCTGTTGTTCCCCCGCTTGCGCTACCATTGTTCATTCCCGACAAGTTGGCTTGTCGCGAGGTCGCCCGGCAGACAATAATTGGCGGGGTGAGTAAAGAACTCAAAGGATACTCAAAGAACGTGTGGCCGTCTTTTCCCATTCGGCTGAATTCTTATTCTTTATTGGATTTCGAGCATGCCAAAGCCGAGGCCGCAGCCCTGGAAGACCTGAATTTGGTCTCCATCGAGTATAAGAAACATGATACACGGAAGGTTGTAAGCAACCATTTAGCTAATTGTGGGCTCAAGAGGTTCGAGTATGAGAATTCTCCTCCGGATGAAATTTTCCGAGGGGTGAGGTCTTATGAAGAAGTTCTAGCCCGGATCCGATCCTTGGCTCCCGAAGACATGGTCGTTGTATTAAAATTCCAGGAGCATAGACGAAGCTGCCTCCCCACTGTGTTGCGAGGCGAGAGTTCGGGTGTTTTCGATACGAAACAGAAGGATACTGAAGGTCCCAAAGATGCAGCTCCTGACTTGGGAAAATGCCAGGACAAGGGGAAACAAACAAAGAAGCCCGAAGCAGAGGCACCGACTCCGGACCCGCCAAAGAAACAGAATCCATAAACCGAGACCAAGACCTCTGAACCGCCAAAGAAGCAGGACCCGATCGACACCCCAGGAAAATCAGTGAAGAAAATCGGGGAACCCATCACTTCTGTCACCCCCTTGCAGCCAAAGCAAGGAAATATCGAAGAAGGATGGATATTCAATGAGGAACTGAGGCCCATAAGAGCAGAGGAACTTCCTCCGAATGAGTTTTTCTTTGATAAAAAGAGAAAAGCGGTAGTAAAGAGGGAATTCTACCAGGAGGGAGAGTCGACTGCTAAGAAATACAAAGTTATGACCGACGGAAAGAATAAAAAGAATGAGCAATTCACCACTGAGATCGCACGGATGCTAGGAGCATATGCATCGGCGAATCAATTCTCGATCGGACTTTTAAGGAACCAACTCAAAAGGAAAAATAGCTTGATTAGGACTCTCGAGGCCAGATTGGCCTCGGCCACGGAAAATTCTAAAGGCCAGGTGAGGGTGGAGATAGAGATGACACGGCTGGCTTATAAAAATGAAATAGAGGTGCTCAAAACCAAGCTCGAGCAAGCACATCTAGTGGTCCGAGACGGTCAGATACAGGCGGGCCAACATAGGACTATGATTGAAGACCTGCAGGCTCAGGCGGCAATTGCCGAAAGCAGAATGATCGACGTGGATATGTTCAAATCCCAGGCCATGGGAAGTCGGAGAAGAATCTCTTCGGCTTAGAAGAGTTTGCTCGCCAGGATAGGAGAGATCCGGGAAAATTGTCTGTTGGTAAATCAGTTTTCCGAGAACCTGACTGCCAGAGAAAGGGATGCATAAGTGGCTCGGGTCGCCTTCCAGGAGGTGGTGATAGCCACGAATAACAGAGTTTTGGCAGGTGCTCCCAGGCTCACCATCCCAGAACAAACCAGAGGTAATATTCTATTGAAGGATTGGGAGCACAACATTGCCCTGGGCAAGGAACAAGCCCAAAAGGTAACCAATTCATTAGAAGAAGCCTTTAATTCCATAGACAGCGAGTTGTTGGGTATGGACAGTGGAGGCGACGCAAAAGCATTGACGCAAATGAATGTGGAACAGATCTCACTTGATCTGAAAGAGAAGGATGAGAGATATTTGGTCGATATCTCTCAGATAGATATGGTGGACATGGCCCAAGTTGATAAGCACATGATCAAACCCAACGCGCAACTAAGTGCCCTCGACATCATCGTTGCACAAATGGAGGACAAGCTACAACAGTTAGCCCGAGAATGTTACTTCGTTGAGGCCTGTTGTCAAGCAGAGCCTTCACGGCTTGTATCTCAGCTTGTGGAAAGATGTATCGCCTGCACCGAGTCAGCGCGAGGACGAGCACCTGGCACTAAGTGAAGACAGAGTAGGGGAAATGGAGCAATTTCTCTCTCCTCTGTCATAACTGAAATTTTGCGACTATTGAGATTCTACCTGCTTTGTAAAAATTGTATAAATATACCCCAGAGAGAGAAAAACAGGGTTGGACCCTTTTGAAGTTTTGTAAGAGAGTTTTTACATTGAGATTTAATACAAGCAGATCTGGAGATTCTCAATTCCGTCACTACTGTATTACAAGTTTTCATTCTTGTTTCTCATTTTTACATTTCAATTTATATTCATAATTGATGTGCTTTGTTATACTTTAGTATGACCACTACTATAACAAATGAATTTGGGTTTTCTGTAATTGTTTATTGTATTTCCTCTGCACCAGCTATCAGCGGTGTAAGACCAATCTGCAGTTTTAGAATTCTACATATATTTTGTGTTACATTGATTATTTTCGTACATATTTTCCTCTTCTGTTTATGTCGTGAGATTTTCCCCTGGTAGGAACCTTACACTGTAAACGGCTCAATGTTTTTCTCCCATTTCACACCTTTTATTAAAATATAATATAGTTACGGGAACGAGCCTTAGATTTGCATCCATATTTCAATTCTGCAACCATAAGTTCTCTTTCAAAAGACCAAACTGAGACAGCACTTAACCTTTCTTAAAATCCTTCATACCTTTACTGTTCCCCCCATGACAGTTCCTGTACCAACTCAACCCAACGTTGAACTCGGATTACTGAACCAAACACACATCGCCTTAAACCTCTTCGATACCATCCTTAAAACAGTGACTAACTGGGCTGAACTTGAACAATCATGGGCAACCATTGAACAAGACATAACTATCTAGGAACAGTTCGAAGCCAGAAAACGCCAATGAAGAAATCTCCCTTAGTTCCCTTCTCCGATGATCGACGTTCCTCCCTTCTCCATCTTTTAACTACTTTTGGATGCCTTGACATTGTACGTTTAAGCCTTAAGTACAAACTCAGGAACAACATCTTTTTGGCACCGTTGTCAGGGACCGAAGTTACGAAATCGTTTTCCCTGGGAAAACGACAAATTGTTTTTCATTGAAAGTGTTACCCTTTGATAGTGAACAAAGAGTACACACCTTTTAAGGATTTTTATCTTTCACTTGGCGAATCCATGAAAAATAAACTGGCATTTGGTCGAAGGAATACCAGACAAAACCCGGATGGTACGCAGATTACGCTCGTTACCGATCCCGAAAAAATTCTAAGGGCGAGAGGCTCTTTTAAGCCAACCGCTGCAGTTTACCAACCTGAAGCCCCATCACTTAAGACTGAGAGTCCTTCTGAATCCCCAACTTCGCTCAGTCCTCACTTAGACACTAAAGGTTCAACGCCCATCCGCTCTGAAATTAGGAGTGAGTTTCATCCTACAATCCCCTCAGCACAAAAGGGGAAGGGCCCTCTAGGAGATTCGTCGGCTCTTAAAATATCGTCTTATCTTCAGTTGAATTTCTCGACTTCACCAAATTCTGAAGAATGTGTTACACACTCGTTTCTCACACCCGTCAGTTTTCTCGATTCCATCTCTTGCAAATCCGAGGAACCGACTCCTCTCGTCCCTTATCTTTCCTCATCAGATTTTCCTCTTCGTGAAGAAAATAAAAATTCCCTTTTTATTTTCCAAAACCCCCTTTATAACTCTCCACAAACAATGATGGCAGCTGTCGGAGGAGGAGGTGGAGGGTTTATAGGAGGAGGAGGAGGGTTTATCAGAGGAGGAGGGGGAGGAGGTCCTCTAAGAGGAGGTGGGGGAGGAGGTCCTCTAGGAGGAGGTGGAGGCCAGGGGCCTCCCCCCCCCCTCCCAGAGTTTTCATGAAAGTTGCAGCCAGATACGCTCCATTAGTATTGTCCGTCCCCCTGCATGATCTTCCAGAAAATTACATAAAAAAATTATCGAAATTCACTGGAGAGGGGGATCTGACTGCGGCCGAACACATTAATTTTTTCGACCAATTCGCAGATATCTTCGGTATCGAGCATGAGGATGTGTATTCGAGACTCCTTGTCCAAAATTTTGAAGGTTAGGTCCGAACTTGGTTTCGGAGCCTACCCGCAGCCTCTATCCTGTCATATGACGCTTTGGAAGATGCTTTCCTCAGACAATGGGGCGAGCAAAAATACCATCTCTATTATCTAACCGAATTTGGGTCTTTGAAGAAAACGAACTCAGAAACAGTCATGGAATTCATTCAGAGATTCAACAAACTGTACAGTAAAATCCCAGTGGAAGTCAAACCATCTCAACCCGCGGCCAAAGTGACTTTCGTCGGAGATTTCAAGCTGGATTTCGCACTACTTTTCTGAGAGCGAATGGGAGCCACCTTAAACCGTATGCAGGACGATGCGGTAGAGATAGAATCTAATATGATGGCTTTGGGTAAACTTAAGGCTAGAGTAGAGACTGGAAACAGAGAGACCAAGCGTTTCAGAGAACAAGCGGGTCCTTCAGGGTACAATAGATCCTCGAACGAGAGGGTGGACGATATGGCTAGAGTGATCAAAGAACTGTCAAATAAAATATACAGAATGGAAATCGAACAGGCCAACGCTGACTCTTACCCTAAAAAATAATTCAAGAGAAATCAAAACCCTCCTAATCAACAAAGACAAATAAAAAATGAGGATCAAAAGATGCAGGCTCCTTTAAAGACTGAAAATTTTATAGGAGAAAACGATTTTCAAGACTACGAAGATTCAGATAATGACGTCACGAACTTCGGTGATGACTGTAGTCAACCATATCTGACTCATGAAGACTATGAAAAGTAATTACATGCCACAATCGTCAAATGAAGGTGAAGAAGGTGAACACATTGATCTCTGTGAGTCTGAACCAGAAACCGCGATAATGATGGCTGATTTTCAACCAAAGTACAACCTAAGATCTAAAACTAAGCCCACCTCCACGACTCAACCCAAGAAAATCTTTCAAAGGGGCCAAGCTTATGAGCCTCCTTCAGACGAGACCCCATTACCCAAAAACAAAACTAGAAGAGTAAGCACTCAAGAGTCCGAGGTGGAAAAAGTTGGAACTCAAACACAGGAAACCGAACCCATAAATAAAGCTACGTCTTCAACTAGAAACATGAATGTAAAGTTGTCCAGACAAATAAATCAGAAAGGAAGAATTCAAAAATCTCAACCAGAGAAACAGACAAGGTGAGTGGAGCTTTCAGTTTTGAAAATGAGTTAAACAAAATTAAGATACCAATCCCTTTGGTGGAATTAGCGAAAAACCCCGTTTATCGCAAACAAATTACCAAAATAATAGGTGTCTCTGAACTAGAAAGCCAGTCCGATGTTATAAACTTGGAAGATGGTAGACCTAACATCACTTTTGGTCCCCATTTTGAAGGGTCCAAAGACAACATCGCTCCCTTTTATATCACTCTGAATGTATATGATCAGTTGTTGCATAATTGTATGTTAGACTCTGGAGCTTCCCATAATGTTATGCCCAAGATTATAATGGAGAAGTTGGGTCTCTAGATCACAAGACCTTATGGAAATTTGTACTCTTTTGATTCGAGGAAGGTTAGTTGCATGGGGATGATAAAAGATCTGGTAGTTACCCTGGCGCAGGTCCCGGTTAAGAGTATCCTGATGGATGTGGTTATCGCAGATATTCCCCCTAAATATGGCATGTTGTTATCTAGGTCATGGGGGGCCAAGTTGGGAGGTTCCTTATAGTTGGACATGACTTATGCCACAATCCCTGTGTTCGGTGTTCAGTTCACTCGGTTGTACAAAGAAACAAGATTAGCATATACGGTCAGTGACCCTCAAAACCCAAATAACTTCCCTATTTACGTTGCAGACCAAGATCTGGGAAATTGCATCTTGTCTTTTGATGATGGTATGGATGCTTGTCCAGAGGAAATCGATACAAAGCACGAGGAGTTGAACCTCATGATAGAGGATCTGTGTATTACTAGTGTCTGGAAAATGTATTTTGACGGTGCTTCGTCTTCTGAAGGGGCAGGTGTTGGAGTGCTTTTGGTGGCACCCGAAGGTAAGTTCATTGTTCCTTTCTCCTATCATTTGCAGTGGGACATAGATTACACTAATAACGTATGCGAGTATGAGGCATTGATATTAGGATTAGAGGCTACCAAAAAGCTAAATATAAAAAACTTGGAGGTGTATGGTGATGCAGAATTGATAGTAAAACAAGTAAACCGACAGTACCTAGCCAGGCATCCTAGACTAAGAGCGTATAGAAATTGTGCTTGGGATCTCATGGAAAAAAATTTCTCATCCGTAAATATCCATTTTATCCCCCGCGTAGAGAATCTGCATGCTGATGCGTTGGCAAAGGCAGCTTCAACCTTCTCTCCTCCCACGACCTTCAAACTAAAGTATCACATTGAAATCAGATACAAACCCTCCATACCAGATAATATCTGACATTGGAAAGTCTTTGAAGATGACGAACAAATTAAGAAATTCCTTATAGCAGTAGGCAAATTCTCTGAAACTCATGTTGACCAAGAAAATCAGAATGACTCGATGTGGATCATGCAAGAAGGAGAGGAACCTGAAATCTTCCGAGAAAAAATTGCAGATCATCGTATGTGGGTCCTTAAAAGAAATCAGATCCCCAAAGGATTAATTCCTTTGGAAAGACTTTTTGATCAGAACGATGTACCTGTAAAGTCTGCCTTGTATCCCCAACCAGAAGAAGTGGAGGATTGTGATTTAGGAACCGAAAAGGAACCCTAGATGGTAAAGATATCGAAGTTCCTCCCTCCCCAAGTAAAGGTCAAGTACAGAGAATTTCTCAGACAATATAAAGATGTTTTCTCTTGGTCCTATGATGAATTGAAAACGTATGACACTTCCATTATTGATCACAAGATACCATTGAAGCCTGGGGTAAAACCATTTAGGAAAAATCTTAGGCAAATTAACCCCATTCTGTTACCTGTGATAGAAAAGGAAGTTAAAAAACTCTTGGATGTGAAAATAATCGTACCTCTGAGATATTCGGACTAGGTAGCTAACTTAGTCCCAGTCAGGAAAAAGAATGGGGAAATCAGGCTGTGTGTGGATTTCCGGAACTTAAACAAGTCGTCTCTCAAGGACAATTACCCGCTGCCCAAGATGGACCATGTTTTAGAAAAGGTCGTTGGAGCTAATCAAATGTCTATGATAGATGGTTTCTCTGGTTATAATCAAATCGCCATGAATGAACAAGACAGGGAAAAGACCGCTTTCACCACACCATGGGGTACATTTATGTATGACAAAATGTTGTTTGGTTTGATGAATGCAGGGGCTACATTCCAGCGCGCTATGGACATCGCTTTCGTGGGAGAAAAAGACAATTTTATAGTCATCTACCTGGACGATTTGACATTTTTCTCTAAAACCGATGAAGAACATTTAATCCATCTAAAACAGACTTTCAAAAAATTTCGCAGGTTTGGTCTGTCTTTGAACCCAAAGAAATCACATTTCGCTATGCGGGAAGGTAAACTTCTGGGTCATATCGTGTCTAGGGAAGGGATCAGGATTGATCCTAAGAGGATTGAAGCAATAGGAACTATAAGTATTCCCAGAAACATAAAGGAAATTCAATCTTTCTTAGGAACAATAAATTTTTTACGAAGGTTTATCCCCAATTTTGCTGAGATTGTCAAATTGATCACAGGAATGTTGAAGAAGGATAGCGGAGTAAATTGGACGACCGAGGCTAAAGCATCATTTGCGCATATTAAAAAAGTCATTAGCGAGGCACTGGTGTTAGCAAGCCTAGATTATCTGAATCATTTTCTTATCTTCTCGTTTGCTTCTGAACATACTATCGTCGTGGTGCTCCTACAAAAGGATGACGAAGCGTTCGAATGACCGATCGCATTTTTCAGCAAGAGCCTCAGAGATGCATAATTGAAATATGACATAATAGAAAAATAAGCATATGCAATGGTAAAGGCATTGAAAGCATTTCGAACCTATGTGCTACATTCAAAAATAATCGCGTATGTGCCTACCAATTCTGTAAAAGACATATTGGTACAACCAAACAGTGACATAAAAAGAGGACGATGGCTTGCTAAAATACAAGAATTCGATCTGGAAGTCAAGCCGACTAAATTGATAAAGGGGCAGGGTTTCGCCAAACTCTTGGCTGAGTCAAATCTTAGAGGTCTTGATATTAATTGCCTACAAGAAGAAGAGGGAGACACACACCCGCACGAGCCGGACGACCAAACAGATCCAAGTAAGGTCGAGGAAAAGTTCATATTGTCAGGCTGGTATAAATACATAGTGTTTTACTTGTTAAACCTAAAATGCCCAAATGAACTATCACCAGCCAAGTGCAGAACTTTAAAACTCCATGCTATAAAATATTGCATCGTCAAAAATCAGCTATACTGGAAGGATCCACTCGGGTTCCTGCTAGTCTGTTTGGTTGAGTCAGAAACTCCACGGGTTATAAAGGAATTTCATGAAGGAGTCTATGGGGGCACCATGCATGGAGAGCCACAGCCTATAAGATTTTGAGGGCCGGTTACTATTGGCCGAAACTATTTTCATACGTCAATGCCAAAGTGCGTGCATGCAACCCTTGTCAAATATTCGCTGGTAAACAGAAACTCCCTGCACTGCCACTCGTTCCAGTCAAAACTGAAGCTCCATTTCAACAATGGGGTCTAGATTTCATAGGGGAAATTAATCCTCATTCCAGTGCTCAGCATAAGTTGATCTTAACAGCTACAGATTATTTTACTAAGTGGGTGGAAGCCATTCCAACGAAAAGGGCAATAGACTCGGTGGTGATCGATTTCTTGGAAGACAATATCTTGTCAAGATTTGGGTGTCCCCGAAAGATAGTTATCGATAATGCCCAGGCCTTCAAATATATGGCTATGATCAACTTCTGTCAAAAGTATAATATCATTCTCAGCTATTCCACTGCATATTACCCCCAGGGGAACGGATTGGCCGAATCATCTAACAAAATCCTGGTGAACATAATCAAGAAAGTACTGGATGAAAATAAAAGGTATTGGCATGTGCACTTGAAATACGCATTATGGGCAAACTGCATCAACACTAAAAGGTCTATCGGCATTTTGTCGTTTCAAATGGTCTATGGGACAGAGGCGGTCCTACCTATAAACCTAGCGCTGCCAGTGATGAATTTATGGCAGGATCAAAATGAAGAACCCAACCATGTAACCAGGAGAATTAATCAACTGATCGAGGTTCAACAACATAGAGTTGAAGTCGATGAAA
The DNA here is from genome assembly GCA_009831015.1 of Picea engelmannii. Classification (NCBI taxonomy): domain Eukaryota; kingdom Viridiplantae; phylum Streptophyta; class Pinopsida; order Pinales; family Pinaceae; genus Picea; species Picea engelmannii. Next base: position 218,451 of record ML785861.1, read on the forward strand.
AAATGCAGAGGTACCAGGATGAGATGAAAGCATTGTTCGATCGCAAGGAAAAAGACAGGGAATTCCTTCCAGGTGACTTAGTACTAAGATGGGATGCAAGAAAGGAGGAAGCTGTGAAGCATGGTAAATTTGACCACCTCTAGTATGGACCATTCAGGGTCTTTTCTCCGGAGGGGAAAAATTCCTTCATGTTGGAAAACATCGACGGAGAAGTCCTCAGCGCCCCTGTCAAGGGGCGATATCTGAAACATTACATGACATAACAGTCGCCATTTTTTCAAAATATATATATATATATATATATATATATATATATATATATATATATATANAGTTGTGTACATACATGCATTTTTGTTTAAAACATTATCATTTTGTCTTTTTGTTTTCTTCTGTTCATAATTTTTAGACATATTTCGAATAAAGTTCGTATTTTCTTTTTTATAGGATTCCAGCTGCTTGCATAGCTAGCAGGAAGAGTAATTCGCAAGGCGGTGTCAGAATATAAATCAGCATGAAACAGGTGATACCTAAAAGTAGCTTCATAGTGCACAAAGAAAGTAAAAATAAAAGGTAATGGTGAGCTTTCTCAATACACATGTTATGAAAGACTATTAAAGTAAACCAAGGTAACGTCATTCAAACTACAATATCGGCTAAAGTGTTAGATAACAGGATTATTGCTTGGCTTGATACCCTTTGATTTAAAATAATTTGAATGATACATTAAATCTAAAAGCAGTCAGTCAAAAATAACTGTCCCCAAAGATATCTACAAGAGCCAGTCTCGAACTGTTTTGACCTTCTGTATTTTCAATTAATGAATCGCTGCCCTGTATCCTGCCAGTTTTCAGGTTTAACTTTTGACAAGATGACATCTTTTCATTTCATTATGAAGGAATAAAAGTTTTTTTTTTAGCCTCCTGAGTCTCAAAACATATTGTGGAAAGAAAGCGGGTCTTCACAACTACTTGATCCCCTGCTAAGCGAAGGAACGTTTAGAGCGATCCTAACTTTCCTAGGTTTTTTAACAGCATTGGAAGAATCAAAGCTTGCTCAAACAAGATGCCCCTTAAAAAATTATTTTCCTTGTCTCCCTAAGAACGAAGGTGTTGCGAGGGTCAAGGGAAGATTGGTATCGAGTAATCAAAGTAAGTTGGCAGACCTCTAATGCAAAATATTACACAGATGTCAACCCTGATACAAACTGATTGCCCCCATCTTCGCGCTCAAAAAATAAATTATAAGACAGGTGGTGAAAGGAAATTCAGAAATGATTTCCCCCACCTAGTCCAGGAAGACGATGAAAGGAAATTCAGAAATGATTGCCCTCATCTTAGCATTTAAATGCATAAATATTTTCCGAAGTGGTGAAAGGAAATTTAGTAAAAGGGGCCAGATAACTTCACCGGGGTACTGAACAGGCTTGCTGGCAGTGAAGCAATGTTTGAGATATATGCAAGGTTGTTATACATGAATATCATTCTACTCTGGTAACCAATGATTTCTAAAAACCTGATCCACATCCCAAATTCAGACGAGACTCCCCGATTAAAAATATATAATCTCATTCTTTTGATGCAAGCCGAGATCCACAAGATCTGTTAAGTCTCCTAGGGTCGTTTCGACTGTCTCAAAACATACCCAAAGTTAGTAGTGGGAAAGGGAAAATTGTGAAAGAGACTACAGCTGTGTTTGAAAAAAGTATCTGATTTTGAAAAACTTCTCGAGGTAAAAAATGGAGTCTTTTCCCCCCTTCGATCCTTTTTCCTTGGAATTTTTCCGCATATTGAGCTTTTGACTCCATTTACCCAATATTGGCACGTGGTCTACTATTCTTCCCGCCTCACAGGAAGGTGGGATCCCTAGTTGGAGCCTATGTTGGAGCCGCCCTTGTTTTTTAACCCGTCAAAATTTTCATTTTTTATACTTGAAATCTAAAGATGGTTTTATTTTCCCCCGAGATCTTGAAAGCTCTGCAACCTTGTCACATAAGCAGCAATGCTTTTCTACTCTCGAAACAAGTCCGCTTTCGTAAGAATGTTCTCTCTCTTTGTTTTACTTCGGGATCTCGCAAGTCGGATACTATAATCCATGAGTTCCCATGTCCCGTGTCAAGAAAGGGCGAAGTCATTTTAAATTTTCACTCAAGACAGTAACCAGGGTAGAATCTTTTAACTCATGATTAGACGTCGTCGGGGTTTTCGCGCCTCGGCATTCGCCAAGTCCGAATTTTTATTTTTACAGCCCCGAGAGCCGAGAGCACGAAGTCCTATCCGGATAACCCATGTCAAGGATCAAAGGCAAAAAGCTAACTATGGTAAATGTCGTTCTCGGCATTTCGCCACTCGGCACTAACTTTTTCAAAAGTCATAGCATCTAATCCCCGACTCACAAAGGCACGATGTAATTATGACATGATTAATTAATCGCCTAATCCAAGATTTTCTTCCCCTTAATTGAGTCTTAATTATCGCCATCTCGCGTTTCGTGACTCAGCATGCTAATCTCCTAGAAACTTGTCTTCGAGGTTCCGAGTTGCGATATGGCGAATAAAATGATTATAAAATTAATTATGCCCCAAATTGCGATTATCGTTAATTAAGCCAAAGTCAGTGCTCGCGATCTCGCGACTTGGAGACTCAAAGTATTAAAAGGAAATCCATGATGTAACGAATGGCAAGAAGTTGATTAACGTTGGTAAGATTTGATTGAACAAGATAAAGAAAGATATATCCCGCACCTCGAGGCTTGCACGTTTCCCGAGGTAGCCATTTCTCTCCATACTTTGACTCACTGTCAAACCACCAGAAATTTATGACATTTATGGAGAAATAGGGTAAATCTATGCATGTAAGATCGGATTTTACGCAATAAATTTATTTCTAATTACGATTTGACAGGCTTATTTTGAAAAGTACCAATTTTTCAAATATATATAAGAGTTTCTTTTCATTATAACGAACGCATTTGCATAAGCACGCAGAGCTCATCAATTCCGAGTAAACTAATTTCTGCATGTATACGCAGTTCTATCGCAGAAGAGAGAAAACTCAAGCTTCGGCTATGGCTCCGTGGAAAGAAGAAAAGCCGAATGTCGAGGTCGCAGGACAAAGCTCAGACAATGTCTCCGACACTTCGCCCCGAAGTGTTGACTCAGTCCTCGACTGGTCATTTGTTTCAGGCATTTTGCAATCTGAATTGGTGGATTATTCAGACGACTCAGACGACAATGAAAAATATGATCTAAACACCAAATACAAGATAGTTGTCCAATCCGGAATGCACAGTGTAACAGCCATACCACGGTTTCTCCCATATTATGACATGATCCGATGGGCGTTGGATCACGTGGATATACCCACCAGGACTATCATGAACGGGCAGCGAGTCACTGTCGGGACTTTTAGGCCCGAGCATCTACAAACTATGTATAAGCTACCCGTGACGTCTGAATATACATATGGCGCTGAGTTCCTAGAGGAATTCAAGGAGAAGGAGTGCATCCAGTACGACAAAACCATTCCCGGTCTGATAAAGGATTGGGTTTCGTGCATCGCGAAATTCAGAGAAAATGACCAGGGCGTTTATTCAATTGCTTCGTTGGAGCCACAATATAAATATGTGGCCATGATGACATGTCGGCTATTTGGGAGAGAGGACACATCACATTTTTTCATTTCGTGGGTGCCTCTTATGTTTCGGGTTGCAGAAGGTTTCTCTTTTAATTGGGAAAATATACTCTCGGATAGTTTGTCCAACCGGGTCATAGAGTATCAGGAGCAGAAGGAAAGTGGGAGACCGTCCTCATTCTTCATGTCCGCATATATTATGGACGCGATATGTTCCATGACACCATTTCCATTGATGAGCTGGGCTTGGACTCCGACCGAAGACAGACCCATACATGTATATCACGAAAAGCTATGGGAAAATAAAGCGAAAACTTTTGCATATGAAATTTTTAAATGGGTGATGGTGCCCCTGCATCTCGCCATTTTTGGTCACCCACCACCTTGTATTGCGAATAGCATTGCAGCAAATCTGAGTGGCATAGTGGACTGGTACATGGAGGCATAGTTTTCATACTTCAGAGTATTCGGGGTTGTTGTTCCCCCGCTTGCGCTACCATTGTTCATTCCCGACAAGCTGGCTTGTCGCGAGGTCACCCAGCAGACAGTAATTGGCGGGGTGAGTAAAGAACTCAAAGGATACTCAAAGAAGGTGTGGCCATCTTTTTCCATTCGGCTGAATTCTTATCCTTTATTGGATTTCGGGCATGCCAAAGCCGAGGCCGCAGCCCTAGAAGACATGAATTTGCTCTCCATCGAGTATAAGAAACATGATCCAGAGCAGGTTGTAAGCAACCATTTAGCTAATTGTGGGCTCAAGAGGTTTGAGCATGAGAATTCTCCTTCGGATGACATTTTCCAAGGGGCGAGGTCTTATGAAGAAGTTCTAGCTCGGATCCGATCCTTGGCTCCTGAAGACACGGCCACTGTATTAAAATTCCAGGAGCATAGACGAAGCTGCCTCCCCACTGTGTTGCGAGGTGAGAGTCCGGGTGTTTCCGAGATGAAACAGAAGGATACTGAAGGTCCCAAAGATGCAGCTCCTGACTTGGGAAAATGCCAGGACAAGGGGAAACAAACAAAGAATCCCGAAGCATAGGCACAGACTTCGGACCTGCCAAAGAAACAGAATCCAGAAACCGAGACGAAGACCTCTGAACCGCCAAAGAAGCAGGACCCGATCGACACCCCAGGAAAATCAGCGAAGCAAATCGGGGAACCCATCACTTCTGTCACCCCCTTGTAGTCGACGCAAGGAAATATCGAAGAAGGATGGATATTCAATGAGGAACTAAGGCCCATAAGAGCAAAGGAACTTCCTCCGAACGAGTTTTTCTTTGATAAAAAGAGAAAAGCGGTAGTAAAGAGGGAATTCTACCAGGAGGGAGAGTCGACCGCTAAGAAATACAAAGTTATGACCGACGTAAAGAATAAAAAGAATGAGCAATTCGCCACTGAGATCGCAGGGACGCTAGGAGTGTATGCATCGGTGAATCAATTCTCGGTCGGACTTTTAAGGAACCAACTCAAAAGGAAAAATCGCCTGATCAGGACTCTCGAGGCCAGATTGGCCTCGACACGAAAAATGCTAAAGGCCAGGTGAGCGTGGAGATAGAGCTGGCCCGACTGGCTGATAAAAATGAAATAGAGGTGCTCAAAACCAAGCTCGAGCAAGCACATCTAGTGGTCCGAGACGGTCGGATACAGGTGGGCCAACAGAGGACTATGATTGAAGAGCTACAGGCTCAGGCGGTGATCACCGAAAGCAGAATGATCGATGTGGAGATGTTCAAATCCCAGGCCATGGGAATTCGGAGCAGAATCTCTTCGGCTCAGCAGAGTTTGCTCACCAAGATAGGAGAGATCCAGGAAAATTGTCTGTTGGTAAATCAGGTTTCCGAGAACCTGACTACCAGAGAAAGGGATGCAGAAGCGGCTCGGGTCGCCTTCCAGGAGGCGGTGATAGCCATGAATAACAAAGTTTCGGCAGGTGCTCCCGGGCTCGCCATCCCAGAACAAACCAGAGGTAATATTCTGTTGAAGGATTGGGAGCACAACATTTCCCTGGGGCAAGGAGCAAGCCCAAAAGGTAACCAATTCTTTAGAAGAATCCTTTAATTCCATAGACGGTGAGCTATTGGGTATGGATAGTGGAGGCGACGCAGAAGCATTGATGCAAATGAATGTGGAACAGATCTCACTTGATCTGAAAGAGAAGGATGAGAGAGATTCGGTCGATATCTCTCAGATAGATATGGTGGACATGGCCCAAGTTGATAAGCACATGATCAAACCCAGTGCGCAACTAAGTGCCCTGGACATCATTGGTGCACAAATGGAGGACAAGCTACAGCAGTTAGCCCGAGAATGTTACTTCGTCGAGGCCAGCTGTCAAGCAGAGCCTTCACGGCTTGTATCTCAGCTTGTGGAAAGATGTATCGCCTGCACCGAGTCAGTGCGAAGATGAGCACCTGGCACTAAGTGAAGACAGAGTAGGGGAAATGGATCGATTTCTCTCTCCTCTGTCATAACTGAAATTTTTCGACTATTGAGATTCTACCTGCTTTGTAAAAATTGTATAAATATACCCCAGAGAGAGAAAAACAGGGCTGGACCCTTTTGAAGTTTTGTAAGAGAGTTTTTACATTCAGATTTAATACAAGCAGATCTGGAGATTCTCAATTCTGTCACTACTGTATTACAAGTTTGCTTTCTTGTTTCTCATTTTTACGTTTCAATTCATATTCATAATTGATGTGCTTTGTTATACTTTAGTACGACCACTACTATAACAAATGAATTTGGGTTTTCTGTAATTGTTTATTGTCTTTCCTCTGCCCCAGCTATCAGGGGTGTAAGACCAATCTGTAGTTTCAGAATTCTACATATATTCTGTGTTACATTGATTATTTTCTTACATATTTTCCTCTTCCATTTATGTCGTGAGATTTTCCCCTGGTAGGAACCTTACACTGTAAATGGCTCAATGTTTTTCTCTCATTTCACACCTTTTATTAAAATATGATACAGTTACGGGAACGAGCCTTAGATTTGCATCCATATTTCAATTCTGCAACCGTAAGTTCTCTTTCAAAAGACCAAACTGAGACAGCACTTAACCTTTCTTAAAATCTTTCATACCTTTACTGTTCCCCCCATGACAGTTCCTATACCAACTCAACCCAACGTTGAACCCGGATTACTGAACCAAACACACATCGCCTTAAACCTCTTCGATACCATCCTTAAAACAGTGACTAACCAGGCCGAACTTGAACAATCATGGGTAGCCATTGAACGAGACATAACTTTCCAGGAACAGTTCGAAGCCAGACAATGCCAACGAAGAAATCTCCCTTAGTTCCCTTCTCTGATGATCGACATTCCTCCCTTCTCCATCTTTTAACTACTTTCGGATGCCTTGACACTGTACGTTTAAGCCTTAAGTATAGACTCAGGAACAACACCATCAACCAAATCATCCAAACTGAACCATATCATAGAATCCATACCAAGAATTCCCTAAGCATTCACAACACATCAAACAATAGTATCCATCAAGACAATAATGTAACCATACCAGTGTCTCAATGATAGATCTGAGCCCATAGAATGAGGATATGGAACCTGCCTCATCATCCAAGAGCTTGGCACCAGCTCAAACAAAAATATCCATGATTTTATCCATTATACGCTCCCTGTACACAGTCATCCCGCATATACCTTCAATGCATGCGCACCCTATACACAGACAGCCCGCATATACCTCATAAAATGGGGTTTCTAAAGCTCCGAGAATTTTTTCGTAAAGATCTCTGACATTGCCGAAACTTTGATGCATCCATGAGATCCTCCTCTTGCTCTCTTCCTCAGAATAGATCTTCAATCATGATTAAGAGATCCACACCAATAATATTCTCTCGCAAGAAGCTCTCCATCAATACTCCAAACGATATTCACAAGAAGCTCTCCATTGATCCACAAAAAGGATGATCTACAAGAGACCATAGCTATCTTATTTATACTTTCATCCTCTAGGTCACTTAACCCATTTTTAGGTCACTTAACTCATTTTCCTTATTTTAGGGTTAACCACTTTCCATAAATAGAAAGTTCTCCAATATTTTATCATTTAAATATTCCTTCTTGATTTTGTCACTTATTTATCATTTAAATAATGATTTCTTCTTTTAGGTCACTTTGACTTCTTTG
>ML785861.1:227407-244358 GCA_009831015.1 Picea engelmannii
TGCAATGTGCCAAAAGATATCATCCATGGAATGTATCAATCATATGCCTCTATCAATATGCCAACAAGTGCATCTACCAATATGCCAACCATGTGCATCTATCAACAATACCATCTATGAGTGTACCATCATGCATCATCACTTACACCAAGAAAGTATATCAACCATGCATCAACAAGCTATGACTCCCTAATTATGACTATCACCAACTACATGTATAATTATGTAGTCCAACCACATGCAAAATGCATGCACCAAGATATCCATCATATGCTTTCAATAATACATCATAAGATATATCAATGAAACTCAAATATGTACCAGCCATGTACCCCAATAGATCAGCATCAATCCATACTCATGGGTTAGTGCCATGCACCCAAGATTTATTTTACATCGTCACCTTACATGATCGAAAATAGAACCATGAAAACATGCAACAAACAGTGTCAGAATCCTGTAATAAACAATGTTAGACAGAGTTATATCATCATATCAAACTCCAATCCTATGCATAGCCCTTTTCTTTAGGCTTCACCACATATACACGGCATGCTTCATATACATCTCGTGTATGTACGCGACCTATTCAAGGTCAACCTGCTTATGTATGGGACTGATACCACTGTCACCCATGTATGCCTCAGTAGATGACTTATTTGAGATTCCCTTCAATTTTTCATCATGTTCTGGTTGTTCTATCTTCTTCACCCACTTTTGTAGAGGTTCCTTCTTCTTAGAACTTGAGCTCTGAGCATCCATATTTTCAAAGATGTATCCTTTTATTACTTCATTCCTTCTAGCCATGCTATGTCAAGTCCTTATTATGGACTTTCTTCTTGTGTTCCAGCACTCCTGGGATTTGTGGCCAAATCCACTACAGCTGTAGCATCTCATGGTGTTATAGTGAACACCAATGTGTCCTACTTGATCACATCTCCAACACGTCATGGTGTTATAAAATTTTCCATTATATCTCCTTTCATAATATCTACACTCGAAATATTTGTGACCATATACCTTACATGAATAACAATGCCCATGAAAAATACTTTCATACCTTTGCTTTGGTGTCCCAAATGTAGCTTCTTGATGTCTTTCTTGCTTTGTTCTTTTGGAATTTTCCTTGCCTTGTGTAGATGGTTGTTTTGCAACATTGTCTTCCTTATTTTATGGAGTTACCTCGTGCTTCTTTGAGGTGCTTGCTTCAGCATGTGTATCTTCTCCTTTGTATCCAAGACCTGATTTATCACATGATGATCTTTGACTTTTCAATATCTCATCCAATATTCATGAGCTATTCAAGGATTTGTTTGACTTTTCCACCTTCTTTCTAAGGTCAACAATTTCATCTTCTAACTTACAACAAGACTCTTCCTTTTCATTTATTTGTTTCTTAAATAGTTCCTCTATTCTTTTGGCTTCTTCAATTTAGGTATTGATATGGACAATGGTTTCAAAACTTTTGCTAATCTCATCATCTACATTCATATATTCTTTTCCATTATTTAGTCTTGTGATCTCTTCTTCCTTTTCTTCTAAGTGAGTCTTATTGCTCTCTTCTTGTTCCTTGATAATTTCCTTTAATTTCAAGATGTGCCTTAGACTCCTCCTAAGAAACTTCTCAGTGTTATCCGAAATATATTTATAGTCTATATAATAATGATCACCTCTATATCTACATAAACCCTCTTCAACTTCCTTTTGAAGTTTTAATAGATTTTCTTCTATTCTTTTAATGGGGTAATTACCATCAAAATTTACACAAACTATTTCTACATATTCTTCTTCACTTGTAGAGAAAAATTCATCATCATCATTGCAATCAAGGGTTTTTGAGGGTTCTTTACCTTCATTTGAAATATCTTCACTATCTTCCTTTTTTCCAATACAAACACATAATTCTTTTCCTTCATTTGAAATGTTTTCAAGATCTTCCTTTGTGTTATCATCACTTGATTCTTTATCTTCACTTGAAATGTTTTCAAAATCACATTTAGAAATAACACATTCAAGAGTTTTTGGAGATTCTTTACCTTTAGTTATATTGATGGAGTGATCTTCAATATATTCTTTCTCCTTCTTGCTTTGATATGTTTCCTCTAGATTTAGCCATAGATCCTTGGTGGAAGTGCATTGTCCCATGCTCTCTTTGATAGGGCTTGAGAGTCCACTAAGAATGGTCTTGAGAGACAATGCATCATTCTTCTTTCCTTCTCTTTGAGCTTCAAACTTTGACTTGTTCTTCAAAGGAACTAATCCACCAATGGCTACCTTCCAAATTTTTCTCCCATTGTCTTCAAATGTAGTCTCATCTCTATTCTCCAAGTAGAATAGTTTTCCTCATCAAGGATTGGAACTTCATCATCCATTTGTGTGTCTATGGATCTCCTTCAAGCTTGTTAAGGCTTGTAGTGAAGGCCCACTCTGATACCAATTGTTGGACACACCTACCACACTTAGAGGGGGGGTGAATGAGTGTGGGGATATTTTTCCCAAAACTTCCCTCTTACACAAAAACTTCTTAGTTAACATTCAACATTTATTCATTACCCATTGTTTTCATTTACAACCAGTTATATGAGAACATATATCAGCAACATATATTAGCAATATATCATCAACAAGTCATCACTACAAGAAACACAAAGAACACAAGATGTATGTACATTTTTTCTTTTTATTATGGACAACAATCCAGGGGTTTATCAACAACAAATGAATAGAGTACAACTCTACAAGAGCACCAACTCTATAATGCAAGACTCATCTTACATTCTCAGCACCAACTGAGATGAGGCAACAATCATCAACAGATATCAATCTGTCAATAGGTATGCGACCTGTCAATAGTAAAGCCAGCGTGTGCATGTGCCCTAGCTCACTACAGCCTGCGTATGCACGCGGTCAGTGTATACAACAACTTGCGTATGCACGCGGTCAGTGTATACAACAACCTGCATATGCACGCGGTCAGTGTATACAACAACCTGCGTATGCACGCGGTCAGTGTATACAACAACCTGCGTATGCACGCGGTCAGTGTATACAACAACCTGCGTATACCTTCTGAGTTGTTAGGGTTTGTCCTTCAAGATCAACTCAGATTCTCTGCAGTCAATATATCATTCTCTTCTATCTCTGACTATCCAATCTGACCACCAGCCAGTCACAACACATCCAATCTCTCCAATAGCTTGCTCATGCTCCACAACAAATCAATATGAATGATATCTCAATCATGTATAACATCTAGTATACCATAGAAATCATGTCACCAATGAATCACAAGAGTATTGATCACTCCATCAACCAACTCATCCAAACTGAACCATATCATAGAATCCATACCAAGAATTCCCTAAGAATTCACAACACATCAAACAATATTATCCATCAAGACAATAATGTAACCATACCAGTGTCTCAGTGATAGATTTGAGCCCATAGAATGCATATATGGAACCTGCTTGATCATCCAAGAGCTTGGAACCAGCTCAAACACACATCTCCATGATTTTATCCACTATACGCTCCCTGTACATAATCAACCATTGTATACCTTCAATGCATATGCACCCTATACATAGACAACCTGCGTATACCTCAGAAACTAGGGTTTCTGAAGCTCCAAGAATTTTATCGTCAAGATCTCTGACATTGCCGAAACTTTGATGCGTCCATGAGATCCTCCTCTCGCTCTCTTCCTCAAAATAGATCTTCAATCATTCTCAAGAGATCCACACCAATAATATGCTCTCGCAAGAATCTCTCCATCAATACTCCAAAATATATTCACAAGAAGCTCTACATTGATCCACAAAAAGGATGATCTACAAGAAAACATATCTATCTTATTTATACTTTCATCCTCTAGGTCACTTAACCCATTTTTAGGTCACTTAACCCATTTTCCTTATTTTAGGGTTAACAACTTTCCATAAATAGAAATTTCTCCAATATTTTATCATTTAAATATTCCTTCTTGATTTTGTCACTTCTTTATCATTTAAATAATCATTTCTTCTTTTAGGTCACTTTGACTTCTTTGATCTTGGGGGCTTCAAGTCTTCATATGGGGGTTCTCCAACTTCATAAGGCCATAACTCTAAAACCGTGAGGAGTTATTTGGCATTCCACATACCAACGGAAATAGCATGACAAGCACTATCCATCTAGGATAGTTTCACCAACAACTTTATTGATCTTCATCTCATTATTCCACATACAAGCATGGGTCCTCCAACTATTCTTCTAGGATAACTCAATCCACAAAGCATCTTCCCATGAGGGATTTCACCATAAGGGGACCACTTTGGAGTTCATCCATTTTTCCACCTTATCAATCATGATAAGACAATAATGAGTCATCTTTTCATCAAACAAATTATGCATTATCATGTATCAATGACAACTCATTGATCCATATTCATCTATGCATCATATCAATGATCCATCTTTATCAATTGGTTTTCACTTTGAAATATATCATTCTCATCAAGTACTATGCATCATATCAATTATCCATCTTTATCAATTGGTTTTCACTTTGACATCTATCATTCTCATCAAGGACAATACATATACATTGTTCATCAATCATCAATCAATCAATTACTTGACATCAATCAAACCATTTGCATCAATGAAACATGATCCAACAATCTCCCAAATAATCAAACCATTGGCATCAATGACAACATGATCCAACAGAGTCTTCTTATGCACCTAGGAGGCCATGGAAGCCTAGGAACCAGCCCACATACCCAAATCTCCAATCTCAAGTTCCACCCTATTATCAACAACAACAGTGGAACTCACCAGGTTCGAAAAACAGGTCCACTCAGTACCAACATCCTTTGTTTAAAGGATGGAGAGGAGGACATAATCAAGAAAACCCTCAAGCTCCACCTATCCCTATTTCCAACCATCATTATCCTCAGTTCCCACCGAACACTCCACAACTTCTGCCAGGTTTTCTTCAACCACCTTTACCTCTTATTCCACAAAAACAGCCACTACAATATTAGAATGCAAGCTCCCTGAGACCGACGCTATTACCGGCACAACCAGTGTTGAATCCCAATAATAAGCCCCCTCAACCTCTTCACAATGTTGAGATGCAGGCCTGCCTGACATATGTCATTACTTATGTTCCATTACAGGAAATTCGACTAAGATCGGGAAAAGTTTTGGATAGGCAGATACCTTTAGTAGTCATCCAAGAACAAGAAGAAGAATAAACCACCAAACAAACCACGGATGACACTATATGGGAAGATGTTATTATCCTGAAAAACCAAGAACCCAATCTTCCCCAAAATGAACCTCCACAAATTACGAAGGTCCCTCCTTATCCAGACCGATTGGTAATCAAGAAACCTACCACTCGGCCAGAATTTGACATCTTGAATGAATTGAAGAATATTTGTGTCAAGATTCCCCTACTTCAAGCCATTAAATACATTCCAATCTACAGTAAGGTAGTCAAAGAATTGTGTATTAATAAGCCAAGTAGGAAGCAAAAGGACCCTCCTACAGTACATTTGGTAGGAGGACTTTATGGGTACATATCAGAGCAGCCAAAACTAGCAAAATATGGGAACCCAGGAAACCCCGTAGTAACCATAACTATTAATGAGGTATCCATTGTAAACACTCTCATATACCTAGGGGCATCTATCAATTTCATGAACACTACTACCTTGGAACAATTACAGTTACAACCTCTTCTTCGGCCTACCCCAACCATTTTGGAATTAGAAGATAAGACTAGGGTTATACCTTAAGGGATTTTAGATGATATCATGGTTAGTTTAGCCTCGTGGGAGTACCCGGTAGATTTTATTGTCACTCACTCAAAGGATCCTACCAAATTCCATTCAGTCATTTGCAAATACCTTGGCTAGCCACAACCAATGCATTTATTGGTTGTAGAGAGGGGGAAATGACCATCTCAAATGGTCTCTTTATCCAGAAGCTCACCATTTACCCTCCAGCTCAACCTATTATGGAGAATCTATGGTGGCTTGAATTTCCATATGAGAATGAGGACTAGGAAGAACCCGTATTGCCAAGTGACCATGCCTAGGCACTTCAAGAGCACGCAACAAAGAATGTGCTAAACCAGTTTATTTCTGCTATCACATGTGTGGATTTTCCACAGTCTTTTCCCCAATTTGAGTACATGTTTGGGGAAGAATTTCAGGAACAATTGGACCCATCCATTTTGTATTCAACATATTTTATCTTCGAGATAGATGAATCTACCATGTCTTATACCATGCCCTACAAGATTAGTCGAGGGAAATGTTTACATATAAACTCTGGGCTAGATGCAGATCAACAGAAACAGTTAGTAAGTATCCTTAAAGAAAAATCAGGAGAATTTGCTTGGGAATACACTCACATGAATGGTGTACACCCTGATACATGCATCCATCACATATATACCCAGGGGGAAGTAACACCTATTAGGCAACCTCAAAGAAGGATGAACCCAACACTCAAAGATATAGTCAAAGAGGATATCCAAAAGTTGTTAAATGTCAGATTTATTTATCCCATCTCTGATAGTGAGTGGGTATCCCCGCTTGTAGTGGTTCCAAATAAAGTGACAAGGAAATGGATAATTTTTGTTGATTTATGGGAACTCAACAAATCCACTCTAAAAGATTTATTTCCTCTCCCTTTCATTGACCAAGTTCTAGATACCTTGTCTGGAAAGAAGTATTTTTCCTTTTTAGATGGGTACAACGAGTACAATCAGATCCTTATAGCACTCGAGGACCAGGACAAGACTACCTTTACTTTTCCTTGGGGCACCTATGCCTATAGGGTCTTACCATTTGGATTGTGTAATGCTCCTGCCACATTTCAACGAGTAGTATTAGGGATATTTTTCGATCTTATTCATGATTGTGTGGAGGTATGCATGGATGAGTTCACAATTTATGGAAACACTTACCAGGAAGCCTTAGACAACATAGAAAAATTCCCCATTAGATGCCAAGAAATGAACCTATCTCTAAGTCATGAAAAATGTAAAATGTTGTTAACTGAAGGAGTGGTTCTATGACATCATATTTCATCTAAAGGGATAAAAGTGAATCCTGCAAAGATTGAGGTCATCGTCAAACTTCCACCCCCCAAGACTCAGAAAGAGGTGAGAAGATTTCTTTCACATGTCGGATACTACCGGTGGTTTATTGAAAATTTTACAAAGATTGTTGCACCTATGTTTGAATTACTAATAAAAGATGTTGATTTTGTTTGGACTGAGCAGTGTCAAATTGCCTTTGAAACCATGAAAGCTAAGCTATATGTGGCACCATTTCTTAGAGGGCCCAATTGGACTCTCCCATTTCACATATCCATTGATGCCTCTGACACCGCAATAGGAGGGGTATTAGAGTAGAAAGAGGACCAGCAGTCCTATGTCATTTATTTTGTGAGCAAGAACTTGTCCCCTGTCGAGTTAAATTACACAGTTACGAAAAAGGAATTCTTGGCAATTGTTCATGCTATCAACAAGTTTCATCATTACATTACAGGTTACGAAGTATTCATACATACATATCCTTTCTCCATTAGATGTCTCATGAACAAACCCATAACTAATGGTCGAGTGACTAGGTGGCTCATGTTATTACAAAAATTTAATATCATTGTGCTTGACCGACCTGGAAAGGATAATGTGGTAGTTGATTTTCTTTCCTGAATAAAAAAATGAGGATGACGATATCCCTGTAGATGATAGTTTCTCAGACGAGCACCTCATTTCCCTTTTTGTCAATACCCCATGGTTTGCAGATATGGAAAACTATATGGTTACTAGGAAGTTATCGTCTCATTTATCACCTCATGAAAAGAGCAAAATTATTACACAGAGTGCTAATTACTCTTGGGTTGGTCATGACCTTTTTCGCACAGGTCCTGATTTGATTATTCGTAGATGTGTCCGAGAGGATGAGATACCAGAGATACTATGAAGTTGTCATGATGGACCATGTGGTAGCCATTTTTCTAACAAATGTACAACATATAAGGTGTTACATTCGGGTTACTATTGGCCTATCATTTTCAAAGATGCCGCCAAGTATGTGAGAAGTTGTGATAGTTTCCAAAGGATAGGAAAACCTATGTTAGCTGACGAAATTCCCTTGTGTGCCCAAGTTATTATAGAACACTTCGAAAAATGGGCCCTTGACTTTGTAGGACCAATTTCACCCATGTCCTGTAAAAAGAACTATATTTTGGTTTGTACGGACTATGCCACCAAGTGGGTAGAGGCAAAAGCCCTATTCAGGGCTACAGAGAAGTTTGTTGTTGAATTCGTCTATAAAGAAATCTTTACCCGCTTTGGTGTCCCTTGTGAAATTGTTACAGACCAAGGAACTCAATTCACTTCCAAGCTGATGAGAGAGATAATAGAGAATTATGGGATTAAACACCATAAATCTTCTCCATACCACTCGCAAGACAATGGTCAAGTAGAATCTACAAACAAAGTTCTGGAAGCCATATTGACCAAGACTATTCAATTACATCATCGGGATTGGGCTGATAGGATCCTAGAGGCTTTGTGGGCATAGCATACCACCTGGAGAAACACCACTGGGCATACCCCTTATGAGCTAGTGTACGGGAAACAAGTAATTCTACCTATAGAATTCCAAGTAAGGACCTTTCGTATTGACGCAGAATTAGGATTGAACTTAGATGAGGCTCAGAAGAAATGAGCCCTACAATTGAATAAGTTGGATGAAATCAGGCAAGATGCCATCCAACAAACAATATTAGTCCAAAACCAGAGGAGCAAGTGGCATGACAAGTATATTAAGAAGAAACACTTCCAAACTGGTGATTGGGCTATGTTGTTTGATTCTTGATTCAAAACCTTCAAAGGCAAACTCACCACCTGGTGGTTGGGCCCTTATGAGGTAGACACTGTATATGACAATGGAGCTGTAAAAATTAAAACAATTGACGATGGACAAGTCTCCTTTGTAGTAAATGGACACCGACTCAAATTGTATCATAAGCCCATTTCCAAAGAGGATTTTCTACAGGTCATGTCAACGGACAAAGCATTGGCCTTAATAGATGGGGAAGTTCCCCCTTTTTCTTGAAATTTTTTCTTAATTTTCTACTGTATATATGTAAATAGTTTTTTGAATTTTGTTAATAAGGCAATTCTAGAGATTTTTGTAAGTATTTATTTCACCAGGAGTAGACAGTTTCAAGGAAATATAAAATAAGGATTTTTTCTTCAAAACATTGTTACACTTGAATTTTGTTGTCTGTTAAGCATCAAATGAATATTGACTTACTATAATTAGCCATATTTTTGCAAAAACTTTTATTTTCTTAAGGCATTCCAAAGCATTTTCTCTTGAAACTCTTCACCACTGTATAAGGAAGTGATACCATAACCATCAAGCTTAGAGGTCTCTCGTACAGTTTTTTCCAAGAAACCTGAGTAGGTGAGTAAAGTGTTTGTATTAAAGAGTAACAAGGAGGTATAATTAGCGGTTAGTCATGGAAACATCACAATAACTACAAAAGAAGAAAGTGATATGAACCTAGAGATACCTTTATGTTCTTTCTCAATGGTAGCATCCACTACACACTAAATATCTTGATTATAACATATCTTTAGATAGGCCACGTCCTCTTAAGTACCCCTTACATTGGGACAATCACTAAGTAATATAATGGAAATTCATCCTCTAGCATAAATACCATCCCAATTAAAAAAAAAAAAAGTTGTTTTCAAAGCTGTCCCCCCATCTTCTTGCATAAAGCACTCTTATACTAAAATCTTAAAATATGGAGGACCAGTCTCTGAGGGTATAAGAGGCTAACCCGCTAGGATACTAAACAGGTATGCTAGCAGTGGGTGCCTGTGGTATGACTAGGTAAACCCATCGGAGTACTGAACAGGCATACTGGTAGTGGGGCATTCTACCTAGAGAGGATGGTAATCTGACAAAAAAATAATAATAAATTTAAACTTGTCCTGATGTACAACATTACTTACAGAAAAAGATGACATGAAGTATGTATGGTTAATTTAAGGCTAATGAACTCCATAAACTTGTCATTGGGAACTAACTCTAAGACTATATTGAAATTCTCTTGCCTACCTCTTCTTATCTATATATAGGATCTCTTATCCTATAGGTGGGGCCATCTTCTAATTGTCTCGTCAAACCAATCTGTAAAATTTATCTTTACACTTGACATACTATAAATCTTTGGCTATTGGGGGAACTGACTGGTTTCATATACTTTTGATTGTGAGGTGTCACAATACTTAGGTGTGGGGGAGGGGCTCATGAGCTGACAAATGATGATTGCCTGGAGAAATAAATCTTTGCAAGAATTTTTGAATTATTTCCATGATACAGGTTATTACATTAATAGTCATTTTATTCTTGAAGTGCTAAACTCTTATGTGTTATAAATTTCTGAACATATACTTAACAGACCACTTTTATTGGTTTATTTATTGTTACAAGATGTACATTGTAGGTTTGACATTACATGTCTTATGCTTGCTATAACCTATTCACTGTAGGTTCTTTGAAATTACATTCCCTATGCAAGAGAATTCATTGAGCATGGTGGAAAAATCAACAACAATGGAGAATTATGCCTATGCTCTTAACCACTATGATTCTCAAAAATATTTCAATATTGCAGGCTATCCATTACAGGCGGTAAAAATTTATTTAACACAGAGGTGTCGTATGAAGTGTCATATGAAGTGTCGTATGAGGTGCCAAACAAGGTTCCATATGAATTACACACCAGTAACTGTCCACAATTCTAGATAACCAGGAATCAATGACATTCAATTAAATTGGTTGCAGGGAAAGTTTAGTGATGCGCAATTAGATCAATGTCCAAGTCTTTTGAATGTTAAGTTATAACAGGCTTTTTAAGCTTGAATTCTAGAACATTTTAGGAGAAAAAGGATATTCTAAGGAATGGATAAAGGAGGAATTGATCAACCCTCTCATCTCCATCACGAGGTTGATCACATGTGAAGGTAGATATTCCACTTTCAAAGCCTGTCATTTCAGATTGCTAGCTCATTTTCAGTTCAACAAACCTTTGAATTTTCCCTTCTACTTTCTAAAGAGCTTGGAGAAGATGTCCTCTCAAGTAAGGAAGAATGTAACTAACCCCCACAATGGCCTCTTTCACCATGGATTAATCAAACTCCTTGTTCTATTTGAATTAGAGAAACAGGGGAAAACTTGGGAAGAATTTATCTATCAATTTGCAAACCCTCACTTGACAATTAAGACTGGCAAAAAGCCACTCCACCTAAGGACTGTCTCTCCATCCAAGCCTCGCTCTCCAAGGACTCCAAATCCCCTTTAACAAATCATTTCCTTACCGGAACAATACAAGAAGCTTGTTTAAACCCTTGCCTCCTCATCGGGTAAAAATAATAAGAGTAAAGATCAAAAGAAGTCTATTGTTAACCCCCCAATGCCTTCAATCTCTCTTGATCCCACACCTAAAAAGCTCCAAGAAGTGATTCAATAAGTCTTTCCCATCATTCCCACAAATAGGAGGGGAGCCAATCGATTTGGTAAAGGACCCTTTCAAAAGAGTACCTGGAGCACAAGAACAAAACCTTATGCAAAACCCCTGCCTTCTTCGGATACTATCCAAGTGTCCTCCGATCTTGAGAGCCCTCACAAGAGACTTAGGGAAGTTTCTGTGGATGGATTAGAGCCACAAAGAAAGATGAAATCAGAACCTACCTCTCCTTATTGATCCCCTATTACTCCTACTTCAACCATGCCCACTCTAGATCCTAAGAATGATAGATTGTCCATATCTCTCATAGGATCTAAGCCTTCCTCTGAGATCACTAATTCTGCACCAGCCATTGAGAAGCTACAAAAAGAGAATTCTCAGCTCCTCCAATAGTTGGAAGAAAGGAAGACGATAGACACGCACCTTCATCATGATAATGCACTCCTCCAAGAAAAGATAAACTCCCTTCAACGGTTGGTTGATTAGATGGCCAAATCCAACCGTAGCCTCAGAGCACAATTGAAGCAACACAAGAGGCATAAGGAAAAGTCTTCACAGCAAGAAGGAGAAGCTTCCAAAGCTGATCCTCCTCAACAAGCTTAGTCACGAGGGGTAATTTATTTATTTTTTGCAGTGGGACCTGCAAAATTGTAAGTGTGGGGGTAATGTTGGGCCTGAGATATGATCAGTTTTATGATGTTTATTAGATAATTTTGTCAAATGTATATATGCGTTTTCATGTTTTGGACAAGTTTTTGAAGGGATTTTGTGCCAAAACGCTATGATCCACACCAGGTATGCATAATTTGTGTTTTATAATGATCTTGAGTATGATTCAGTATGATTTTATGTTTTTAGAGATCTAATTCACATTTTTTGGTGTTACAGGGGAAAATCGCATCATGTTTCTGCTTCCGGCACTCAGTCCGGCACTCCATCCAGTACTCAATATGGTACCCAGTTCGGAACTCCGTCCTGCACAAAAACGATGGGTGATTTGGAGGTTATGGTATTGGCATCCAGTGATGGGTGAATCAAGAACATGGGTTTTTCTCGTGCTTTCCCCCTCCAGCTACTGAACTCTTGACAACTCGGTTTGGGTTGTTGAGTAGGGCGATTATTGGCTCACTCCATTTCGACAGTTAGGGAACCATTAATGTAATTTATTGTTTATAGAAGAGGTTCGACCCTCTAATGGTTGACCTCTTGGTCTGTAAATCTTATAAATACCACCGTGGTGGTCATACAATAGGAAGCAACAGAGGAAGTAGTGTGTTAGAGACAAATACGTTTTTCCTCTATTTTTGCCATTTTCCATTGCCAGAATTATATAAAACTGTGTTTTTGAGTTTTAATGGTGAAATCGATTTGATGAGCTCATGGTGTGTCTTTGAGAAGTGACCACAACTTGTTGGGGGCCCACCAGTAGTCTAGTAACTATTCTATGTGTTATTTATGAATTTCATAGCTTAGATGTCTTTTATTTTATTTCTTGTATATGAAATTGCTATTTTGTTTCTTTGTCATATAATTTGTTGTTATAGTTTAACTGTGTGAGTTCTCTTTTGTAGGTTAGTATGAAGGATTTTGTTAATATGCATTAACTTTAACAAGTTTGCAAACTTATAAACTAACCCCGTCTGTGATCAAATATTAGATTGTATTTTATTTATGCTTTTAAAATCAAGTTTAAAACAAAGTTTGAAACAGAGTAGAACAAAATTTTAATTTATGTTTTCTTTCACAAGGCTTCGGTGGATGGATAGGGTTAGCTTCATTTTTTATTTGTAGATTGCCTATTTAATTGTTGTTTAGATTTTGCTTAACTAGTTGTTAATTAATTTATTCATTAGTTTACTTGCTTTATGCTAGAATCATGTTTAATTTCTATTTACAAGCATTTTACTTTATGCAATTTCTTTCTTAGATTTAGGTTGTAATTCCAATTTTTAGTTAATGATTGAATGTAGTATGAGTTTTTCTTACATATCATAGAGTACAATTATAATCTCGTTATGTTGTTGATGGTTAATGCATGAGTAATAATCACATGAATATGCAGGGTAATTAACGTTGTTTCCATGATGGCTAAATTCTCACTGGATTTTTTAATTCACACTTTCCACTTTGTCATTGAAATCAATATCGAGTTTATACCTCTTGAATTATCTTTCGTTGTCAAGTGCCATCATGATATTATAAGACACCAGAGACATTCACACAACCATCAACACTATATTGAGTTTTCATTGGTTAAAAGATAGTTTCTTGCTTTTGTAGATCAGAAAATAGTTTTCTTGTTGTTGTAGGATAGATAGTCTTTTGCTTTGGTAGATTAAAGAGCAATTTTCTTATCATAGATTAAAGTTTAGTTGTTAGTTCTTCTTTCTTTCAATTAAGTAGATTTCCTTTTGTAAATTAGAAATAGTTGTATTAAGAATAGAGTTCACTTGTCTTTTGGTTTAGTTAATTGCTTATTGAGTAGTCTTACTTAGTTTACTTGCTATATAAGTTATCCTAGGGTAGTTAGTTGTTTACTTGCTTTAATAGGTTAATTGCTTACTTGTTTATTCTTGCTTTGATAGTATAGTTGCTTGTTTATTTACTTGCTTTCACAGGATAGTTGTTTATTGAATTTAGGTAGGCTAGTTAAAATAGTTTTCTTTTGCTATTTGTTTATTGTTATGCTTAAATAGTTGCTTTCACTTATTGTTATAATTGAACTAGTTTGCTTCAAGTAGGTTTTACAATTGTTTTCCTAGAACTATCCATCGATCCTTGGCCCAAAAGTACTTAGGTTACATGGTTTAAAGTTGCTTAGTAGGGTTTGATCATTAGATAGCTTTGCTTGAATAGATTATCCCTTAGATAGCCACTTCCTTAGTTAGACTATACTACTTCCAGCCCTTCTACCTTGGCATATATTTTTCTACAACTCTAAGTTTACTTACCCCGGGTTGACAATTGAATTGAGGGTTTTTAGTGTGTTTTTAGTGCATATATAACACCCATCAATAATAAACAAATAAGAGACTACGGAGGATTGGGAGTTCGACCTTCCCTTGGAAAATTAATTAAATAATAATATTTTAGATAACAAATCATCCTTCACCTAGCCCGCACGGGTGTAGACGGATTGGCAAGTGCCATGTAAATGGAAGGAAATTTGTAAAATGAAGTCTCATGTTCGATTCTCACCCGAATTTACTCGTGCGCCATTCTTGCGGGATGGGTAGTTGCACCTGGGGTTATAGTGGTAGCCAACGGGGATCGACCCCGTGTCACGCGAGTACAAGAACCGCCAGTTGTCGATTCCCCCCGTACAAAAAAAAAACAAAAGAAACAAATCAGCCTTCACCTCATGCCCAGACATTTATGAATCAACCATTCACATATTTCCATGTGCCATCCCATGATAGGCTAGTAATATCCACATGTAACCAATAAAAATATGCCATGTGTCTCCATTGATAAGTTTCCATGTGTCACCATCCATTAACTTCCATGTGACACCATTCCAAAACTACAACATGTCTTGTGTTCATTGGGTGCCAAGTGTCCTGCTCTTATTAGTTCATGTTTTAAATATGTAATATTTTACGATAATGTTTAAGTATGGGAGGGATTTGTTGGCAAATATTTAACAGATAGCGTATGCTTGTCATTGATGGGAAGTACAATAGTGAAGATGACAGACCAACAGAAGACAAGTTCAGAGAGGTGAGTGATCGAAAGCAATGAATAAATGAACGCAGCGAGAGCCGTTGGATTTGGTACAGGGTTGCCGATAGCCGTCGGATCTGCGGATATTGCATGGAGGATAAGTCCCCGTGAACAAGAGGAAAGAAGTCTCGACAGGCATCGGGATATCGGCCATCAGGAAATCGGAGTTCTCGAGGTCGTGTGCATTAGGACAGCAACAGTCGCGAAATCCCGACGGGATCTGGACCGTCCATTTGTGTGGACGCGTGGCAGCAATCGAGCGCCACCGGGAGAAGCTCGACAGGAGGGCTTCATCGGCTAATCGGGAATCGGAGTTTCACGAGTCCCGTGAACAATTACAATAGAAACCCCGAAATCGCGATGAAATAAATCTCGACTGAACCTGAACCGTCAGATCAACATGTGATCTAGACCATCGATCCAACTCATGACAGCAGACCACGTTAGCTAGGGACATGTGGCATAACCAGGTAATGACAGGTGTTAGGCATATTCAACACTTCAGGCACATGCAAGTCACGAATCAGAGTGACACGTGGCAGTATTTAACACGTGTGACGTCGGCAAAGTATCAGGGATCAGGACTTTGAAATGACAAAGTCACTTGACATCAGGAATGTTGATTTCGCGATATGCGATATCGCGATTTAATCGCAGCCGTCAAATCAAAGTTTTGTTCTAGACAGTTGATCCAGCTTCATCTCGGAGTTTCGCGACTCGCGACTTGGAGAGGCGAGATGATTCATCTCCAGATTCACGAGATGTGAGATAGCGATTTAATCGTGGACCGTTGGATCAAGAGGACACGTGGAGAAAGATCGTCATGTCCCTGACTGGAAATTCAAAGGAATCGCGAGATGCGAGTTCACGATGAGATATGGACCATAGAATCATCGAGATCGTGGACCGTTGATCTCAACTCCATCTCAGAGTTTCACAGATCGCGACTTGGAGAGGCGAGATGATTCATCTCCAGATTCACGAGATGCGAGATCGCGATTTAATCATGGACCGTTGGATCAAGAGGACGTGTGGCGAAAGATCAGAGCACCATAAAGCTCCATCTCGGAGTGTCGCCTATCGCGACTTGGAGTGAGGAAAATCTCCATCTTAGAAACAGCGAGATGCGATATCACGATAAGATCCTGACCGTCAATACACCAAAAGATGTGGACCGTTGATCTGAGCTCCATCTCGGAGTCTCGCCTATCGCGACTTGGAGTAACGAAAATATCCAACGAAGGAACAGTGAGATGCGATATCACGATGAGATCAGGACCGTTGATTCACCAAGATCATGAACCATCGATCAGGGTCGATGAAGATCAAGAGTTCGACTGTCTCAGAGAAGACGAAGATTCTTAAACTGCCAGAGAGACTGAGGAATCTCAGTATAACATGCGGTGATGCTGGACACACGGGGCGAACCACCAGAGAAGCTGAAGAGTCACGAAGATAATCAGACAGAGCACTCGAGAGGTGGAGGATAACGGTGCAGAGTCAACATGTAGAGGCATTGCAAACACTGCATGCACAAGGTGCACAGAAGCTATAAATACATGGTACAGAGAAGAGATGTGGTTGTTGTTGTTGTTGGAGGTTGTTGTGAGTGTTGTTAAAGGTGATTCAGGTGTGAAGAAGGAGGAGAGAGCAACAGTTGAATAGCACA
>ML785861.1:253502-292377 GCA_009831015.1 Picea engelmannii
GTTTGAACAGCTGAAGATGAAGGAAGATGAAACTGTTGGAAAATACTTTCTGAGAGTAGAAGAAATGGTAAATGCAATGAAGGCACTTGGTGAAACAATTGGGGAACCTTCTTTAGTTCAGAAAATCTTGAGATCTCTCCCAGGTAGGTTCAACCCGAAGGTCTCTGCTATTGAAGAACTTAATGATCTGAAAACCTTGCAGTTTGACCAACTTCTCGGAACACTGACTGCATATGAAATGAGAATAGTTAAAGATAAACCTACCTCCAGAGAAGCATCATTTAAAGCAGACAAGAATGAGGATTCTGAGCCCGATGAAATTGAAGCAAAATTTGTGAAGAGATTGAAGAAGGGATCCGGTAAATACAAAGGTAAACTGCCCTTCAAATGTTTTAACTGTGGTAGGATAGGTCATTTTGCAAACAAATGTCCCCACAAAGGAAAGGATCAGACTTGTGATGATGAGGAGAAATACAAACACATAAATTTATTTAAAGAGAATAACTTTAAGAAGAAAAGTCTTTGTGCAAACAATGGTGATGATCCTTCAGATGAAGAGGATAATGATTCATCTATTGAAGATAAATTGAATGACTTCACACTGAGGATAATAATAAGTGGGTTGGTGGGTGAGGGACTGCGAGGAATGAGGGGGTTGTGGGTGAGTCTGTGAGTCTATGAAGGAATAGAAAAATTAATTATGGAGTGGGGGGAGGTAAGGGAGTGGAGTGAAGGGGGTTGTTGGGGATGAGGGATGTGAGAGGGTGAGGGAGTGTGGTGGGTAATATAAAATAAAAACATGAAACCAAAAATATAATAAGAATAAATTAGGGTCTTGGGCCCATGAAGCAAGAAGAAATTAGGGTCTTGGGCCCGTGAAACAAGAATAAATTAAGGGTCTTGGGCCCATGAAATAGAATAAATTTATGGGTCTTGGACCTAAGAAAATTGAATAAAACCAACTTCTTCAGCCCGAAAAAAGTTTAGATGTGTTTCGAAGAAATTAGCTTTATTCTACATGGAAGATGCATTTTTTATGTCTTAAAAGATAACGTAGATATATTGATCATACGAACTCAGATTTCAGATCCGAAAAATGTGTGGTGAAGCTAAGACTGAGGGATACACCATGGAATTACGATCTTTCAAAAAAAATCTTCTTTTAATTTCATTTTTTTTATGAATCCAAGAGAGGGAAAATATAGATGACTAAATTTTGGTCAACGGGCCCAAGTGGTAATTTGCACGCACTGACTAGTAAAGAATTCATACAATTTATGCCGCCACCTCTCCATGGAAACATACACATCAATATCATAGGAATTCACACTTCTCCAACTCATCTCCCCATCTGCCATGGTACTGATGTAATCTTCCCTACACCTTGTGATCTGGTAGATATTTTCAATAACAGAGCTCTACGCATCCTCATTCATAGGCTTGTTATATATGTCACCCTCATTTGGATCCAATGGTGCAATCACACGCAGGTTGTTTGTCTCAAATGAAATATATCTCTTCTTTAGATTCAACACCGCATTGTTTTCAAAGGTCCAATGAATTGCAAGGAAGAGTAGGGATTTGAGTCATCCATGATCTTAATCACTTAGTCTTCACCCCTTCTATGTTCACTTCAAATTTCTCCATTCAGCCTATAGGATATATTATTTATTGATTTTTAAACCGAAACTGAATGTGATACCATACAAAAAAAAAATTACCCATCAACTCCCGGGATTTATTAGGAAATCACGTCAAATCTCAAATCCAACATCACATTGTCAATCTCATAAATTTTGAGTTCAGTCGTCATCTTCAACTATATTCATGTGTTCTTTTGTTTATTGACCTAGTGCACATCCCTTTCTGGTAGGGGGGATGATATATCTATAGTTTTCCCTTCATCCCCCATGCAGGTCACTAACATATGCATCAATTTTCTTGCAGCATCATGATCATTTAACAAATTCAAACAAAAATGAAAGAAATTACTTACTTGGTATTCAGTTCCTGCTTCACAACCCATGTCGTGCAATGCTTCTTCTCGTGTCATGCACTTTATCTCTTCATGCATGTTCTCCTCAATTTCCCTTTGTTCATCTCATCGTAGTTCTTCTTGTCTGCAAGCTTCTTCCAACAACCTTTGTGTCACATGTTGTATCTCCTCGCCCACATGACCTTCCTCCAAAGGCCTCTGTGTGGCATGTTGAAACTCTTCATGAGCTCAGGCTTCCTCCAGTGACCTCTATGTCACACACTATACTTTTTCACAGACCTAAGCTTCTTCAAGTAAAATGTGTGTTTCATTTTATAGCTCTTCTCATGCTCTTTATCACTCTAGGTCCCTTTGTTTGTTGCGCAAAAAGTGCTTCTGTTGTGCAACATCAAAATTAGGAGGGGGTTATGTTGTTGTTGGCCATTGACCAAGTTTTGGGAGATCCTTAGTCAAATTTGACCTATTTTGAGATTTCGACAGCCTGTCGAAGGAGGAGCACAAGACGAAGCAGAGATCGTGGGATATCGGCCCCTTTTTAGGTCCTTTTTGGGATTTGGGATTATGTAACGGGTATGGGATGTCGTCCCATGGGTTTGCCCATGTTTAGGCCTATTTTGTAAAGTATAAATAGATGTCTAGGTAATGTAAGAAGAGAGAGTTACGAATGGATAAGTGTTATATCTATGTGATTGAAGGATTGTAAGTGCTCTGTGCATATTGTGTGAGACTTGCAGAGCTAAGTGCAAGTCATTATAAGAGGTTGTGGAAGGATGTGTGCTTAGATCTACTTGGGGAAGGAGGATCTAGTGAGCTGCGCAGATCTCATGTCCTATGCGGAGTAGGGTTTTGAGGCTCTGTGCATGTAACCTATTGAAGAAGTTAATAAATAAAAAGAGTTGGTGGATGTAGCCCCAAGGTGGGGGTGAACCATGTATATGTTGTGTTTCTCTGCTTTGTGCAATTTGTTGATGTGTTTATGTCTTTACTTGCTAAGTGCTTTGATATAGATAGATAGATCTGTTTATGCTTTGTAATAATGATATATATATGGATGTTAGATCTGACTTATATGAATGTGTTGGTGCCTGAATCTGTTAGATCTAACCTACTTCTCTATGATAAGTGCTTAGATACATCAGATCTGAATGAATGATGTGATGCTCTATTTTATCTGCGGAGTAGATAGTGGTTAAATATTGATGAACTGTCAGTGCTAAGTGCTCTGTTAAGTATTACAATCATAGATATGTATCCTAGCTAAGGTTGCAGACACCTGAGTCCTGCAACCACCCCTGCCTCTACCTTGGGTGAGACTTCATCTGCTTCCCAGGTGTTGTCGAAAGGATTGGTAGTTAGGGTTTTGTTGGTGAGTTATTGTAGCATTGAACCCTGGGTCTGCCCCTATGCCAACAAAGGGTTCCATTGTCGGGACTAAAACTATGATTGTTGGGAACTGAGGAAGAAGAAGATTTGTGCAAAGATCTGTCCTAAAACTATGAAATCTCCGTACGTAGATCTGTTTCCCTAGTGCACAGCATTCTAATTGACCTGTGAAGCTCTGTGCCAAGAAAAGAGGTCAAATCTGAAGAAAATAGGTAAGATCCGAAAGCTTTGTGACCTGAGAAAGGTAAAAGTGAGAATTTTTTATTAAAAAAAGGTAAGATCTGCAAGCTCTGTGCTCTGATAAAGGTAAGAATAGTGAAAAGTTCTAAATCTGAAAGCTTTGTGCTCTGTAGAAGTAAGATAAGTGGAAATTTTTGTTTCTAAAGTATGGATCTAGGTATGTTTGATAGATTATGTCTTAGCTCGAAAACTAGGGCACTAATAGATGAAATAAGGTTTGATATGTATAGATCTGATAAGAATAGTGAAAGATATGTTATACCTATGCATAGAAAGAATGTTTGGAATAAAAAGTGGATGCAGGATCCTCTAAAGAAATGTTTGCAGGTTAGCTACTATGACCCTGGTGCGCAATATAGAAAGAGTTGGGAATCATTTAAAAGAAAGAGAGGATTAGCCCTCTATTACAATTGCAGAAGACCGGGACATCTTGCTAAGGAATTCCCTGAAAGAAGACCTAGTTGTCTTTATTGCAAAGATATGGACCATGAATTATTGGATTGCCCTAGAATGATTGCTAAGCTTGAAGGAATGAACATGAGACAAGAAAACCCTAAGGCAGATCCAGAAACTATGATTATGGCAGAACCCCAGAAAGGATCTGAGAAAGTATTTCTACATATAAAAGAAACCATGAATGACCACCGACATGTCAGTTTATCATAGATCTTCAAAGAAAAACCATGCATATAAGTAAGAATAGGAGACTTTGACATTGACTATGTTTTAGATGAGGAAACACAGGTGAATGGAATGATAGAAATAACTTGGGAAGCTATAGGAAGGCCTGCTATGATTCCTTCATTAGGAGGAATAGGACTATTCAAAGGAAAGTTGATAAACCTATGTGGAAAGCTCGCCCAGATTTCTATGAATGCCAATGGAACTTCAACAAAAGAAGGTTTTGAGATTGTTAAATTTATTGAGAACAACGCCCCATATACATGTTACTAGGAAAACCTTGTATTGAAAGAAATCAAGCCAAAAGGAAGGAAGAAGAAGAAGTTTTAGCGCAGAAGAAGCAAGAGTTAAAATATTTCATGACTAGAAGGATCACACACTTAATTGAAGAATAGAATAACAGAGCGAAGCTATGTAACACTAGAGACCTGGATGTCAAAGTTTCACGAACACTAGAAGACCCATAGAATATTGAAGTACCTATTCCAAATAAAGAGGAAGTATCACCATCGAATCTTAGGAAAGAATCTCAACAACGTGAAGTAACTATGCTAAAAGAAGATAAGAATCAGAATGGAAAAAGGAATATTGAGACAATGCTCACTAGAAAGAAAGCTAGAAAGATAAGTAAGAAGAGAGCTAAGATAGACAAGTTACAGAAGTTTCCAGAGGGAACTTTGCAGAAGGAAAATTTGCAAAATTGGAGCTTCGTCGGGATAACAGAACAACGTCACCTTGCACTTCGCCAGGGTGAAGAAATATAGTCGTTGGGACCAATATAATCGTTCATTTGACCCCCCAAATAGGTAGAAATGAATTTATGGTTCGCCACCAGACCATTGGACCGTGCCATAATGAACATAACAGAGTTAATGAAGGCTTCTCAACCATTGCAAGCAATCTGTTGCCAAGTTATGTATTTATCCTGTTGCGCCATGCACCAAGAACACTTTTTCTAACCGTGAATCTAAGCCCACGGACTCGTTAATTTTATACAGTGATCATTGTGCTATTTCCCTCTATCCCATTGCAGTGTCTAAGTTACTCCTCGAACCTGATATTTCCAACCCCGAGCGTGTATGTCAGACGAGTTCAACGCTACAGAGAAAGTTGTCGAAGAATTTATGATCGACCTCATGACTGAAAGAGTCATGTCGATGTCTGTAGGTATACAAGATTCATTGATGAAAACGGTGCAAGCCTCTCCGTCGACTGCTCGTGGAGCCAGACCATCTCATCCATCGGTAGAAAAGAGAACCAAGTATAAATATGACCTAACAAATGTGAAGTTGATTCCATCTATATTGCCCGATTACATCCCACCTCTAGCTAGCGTGGTGAATCATGATAGTGTGCCAAGATAATTCGAGTGCACTATGGTCATTGCATACCTCCCAAAGGGGATATGTGTAGTTCAAGAAGAGTAGGATAAGATCACAGCATTGAAGTTCAACAACTTCAACCTCAGAGATCGAAATTCTATGGTATGTTCACCCCATACAAGTACCTAACTAGAATAAAAGGGAAGAACTCGAAGATCATCCCTTAGTTGTGGACGATGAACCTCGCACAATCCACCCTGCTGAATGTTATGAAGATCCCACACTTTGGAAGACAACAGGAAGTCAGCGCCTGTGTCAAGATGCTACTGTCATGTTACCATGGCGACTACTTATGGCTAGACCGCTACATTAAAATTAACCCAACGTTGATCCATAGGATCATAGGACTGAGTATGCAAGGACCTGACCCGCGGGAATTTTATCCAGGAAAAGCCGCAAATCGCGCACTCGCACAGAAGATCAAGGATACATATGGGGACGTTGAGAAGAGAACAAGAGGCTACAAGGTAGCTTCCATCCATAGTGGTGCAGTGCGCCTAACATTTCAACTAATAGTTGTGAATCTAGTAAGGAAGAACCAACCTACGCAAGTTACCAGCTTTGTTGTTGACCTCGCAAGGAAGTGTGCGGAAGGCCTACATATGAACTGGGAGAAATACCTAGTTAACCAGTTGGAACTAGATTTCCAAGAAGCATAGGATTAGGGTTATGAATTTCATTTCAGCTAGCTCTTGGTCCTCATTGATTTTTTTCCTAGGAGATGCCGGAAGGAGTGACCTGCCCTGACATAGAGTCATTCGAACAACTTGCCGCGAAGTTCGTTACCCTATGGTATTCAACTGATATGAACAAACAGTGGTAGTCGAACATTGTGTTTCATACATACTACCTCTAGCTAAAGTGAGCCATCGAAGCCAAGCCTCGTATGACTCTGAACACCCTACAGAGGTTCCAACCACTAATGAAGTTCAGCGCAGATCGACACTTTATCTACATTACAGAGCGAGCAAATGAACATAAAGAGCAGCTCCAGTCATATTACAAACTCAAAGAAGAAGACCTCGAGGAGATCACCAAGGAATGGTTTGTTGACCTCATTATCCCCACCAACCCCGCAGAGATATTTGATATTGACAGCCTAGAGGACACTCATAAAGAACAGAATGCACCCGGAACCAATAGACAAAAGAAGACTGAGGAGGTCCAAAACTTAAGTAGCACCTCAAGGAAGACTGCTTCCATGTCACCTGACCGAGGGGGTGGTGACAAAGTAGAATCTAAACAGAGACCAGACAAAGTAACACCGCCTAGAGATGATGTTGACCCTTTGAAGAAGAGGAAGCTTTCCCCCCCGAAACCTTCTTCCCGGAAGAAATTGAAAGCCACAATGACCAAGATGCAGACTGTCATCACCTTCTATGACTTTGACTTCATCATAGAAGCCCTAAACGATGCTTCACTGGAGATAGCATAGAAACAAGGAGCGAAGCAGGAGGAAATGTATGATAGGATTGAAGTCAAACTCTGAGGGGTACATCAGGCCCTTCAGTCCAGCTGCACGTCTCCACTACGCCTCTGCCATTGGGAAAACTAGAGTTGGGAGATGAGTCATCCCAACTCCATCGACTAACTGATATAGTCGAAGCTCGCCTTCGATAAGCACAAGAAGAAACAGAACAAGCCACCCAGGCCTTGAAGTAAGTGTAAGGAGTACTTGTAGAGAAGCGTCGAGATGCAGAATAGGAAAATATTTCTCTCCAAGGAAAGTTCGATGAAGAAAAAGAACAGGGTAAGTTAGTACATCAAATTCTCGGGGTCGTAATTTTTACATACGATCTCCGTTTTAGGTGCATGATAGCCCGTTGGAAAGGTATCGTCGAGGAGATTCATTTTGGGGGCTCAATCACTCCTTCGTGTATAATTGAATCTTGATCTTGTGAAATCTTCATTTAGGCCCTCAAAATGTCCTCGAAAGTTAAAAACTGCTAAAAATAGTAAATTACCAAAATTGCCAGAAAACTGTTTTGAGCCAGTTGGAAAATGTGGGTGGCCACCGATATCCACCTGGATCAACAAGACCCAGAGCTGAAGAAACTAGAAGCACAACTCTAGGAGGCAAAGCAGCAGGCGTCCACCGTGAAAGCACAGATGAAGATGCTTACTGCAGTCAAGAAAATGAAGCGATCACAGGAACAACGCG
The DNA here is from genome assembly GCA_009831015.1 of Picea engelmannii. Taxonomy (NCBI): domain Eukaryota; kingdom Viridiplantae; phylum Streptophyta; class Pinopsida; order Pinales; family Pinaceae; genus Picea; species Picea engelmannii. The sequence continues at coordinate 261,346 of ML785861.1, forward strand.
CAGTCCAGCAGTAGGTTACTTCCATCTAGAGAAAATTCATGGAGGTGACACAAAGACTCCAGCTAGTGCAGGACGAAGCCTACATGCTTTTTGAAGAGATTGAAGGCCAAGGCTCGCAGCTAGACCAAGTAGTTGTGACGGTAGAACAGTGCCTGGAAGGACCTGTTACAGAGCAAGTAATTCAAGAGTTCGTCGAGCAGGAGGCTCTAGTGAAGCAGCAAGTTGAGGCATATCGAGCTCATATTGAGGCCTTCGAAGCAGCCATGCCCAGATCTAAGTGACCCGGGATGAGTCACAGGTGAGTGTTGGCGGCTTGTTGTCCCTTGACCAAGTTTTGAGGAAACATTGGTCATGTTTGACCACTTTTGGCACTTCGACATGCTAGTCGAAGATCGAGTGCCCAGGCGGAGCGGAGATCGCAGGATCTTGCTTGTTTTGCGATATTGTGGACCGAGAAAAGAGTTTTTAGGGTTTATGTAACGGGTTATGGGATGTCGACCCATGGGTTTACACATGTTTAGGCCTTTTTGTAATTGTATAAATAAGTAGCTAAGCGATGTAAGTAGTAGATCTGATCAGCTTAGTGCATGACTACTAGTGGCTATGTGCATGATAGATTGATTTTGGCTTAGTGCAAGAAGTGTAAGTGTTATGTGCTATTGTGGAGTTGGCTCTATGCCTTGACCTGATTTTGAGGAAGGTGGATCTGGTGCGCAAATCACCTGTCCACTACGGAGTTGGGATCTGTGGCTTTGTGCACAGAGCATATGAATGTAAGGAGATTGAAGACTAATAAAGAAGAAGAAGAAGAAGTTGGTGGACGTAGCCCCACACTTGGGTGAACCACGTATATCCTGTGTCTTGATATGCTTTGTGCGATGTTGCTTATGTGATTATTTTCTTAGTGTTGTTGATGTTATGTATAATGAATGCATCTAATGTTGTAGATTAGTGCTTAATTATGTGAATGAATGCTAGATATGAGATAATGTTGTGTGCTAAGTGATTGGAAGTGTTAGATCTTGGTTATTACTACGTTGCTTTGTAATGAGGGTTAAATCTACGATGTAAATGAGGATCATAATCTAATGCATATTGTTGGCTAAGTGTCTTGTTAAGTATTGTAATCACAGATCTATGTCCCATCTTGGTTGTAGACACTTGAGTCATACAACCCCCCTGCCTCTACCTCGGGTCAGACTTCATCTGCTTTGCAAGTGTTGCTGAAAGGGTCAGTAGTTAGGGTTTTTTTGGTGCATTGTTGAAGCGTTGAACCCTGGGTCTGCCCCTATGCCAACTAACATCGAAATCTCTTCATGATGCTCCTGGAAATTGCAGTAGAATTCGAACGAACCTGCATCAATGAATTTTTGCTTAATATCAGGATATTCTTTGAACAATTCGAGCTCCTCTTGTTCCAAATGAAGCACTTGACCACTTTTCTTGGGTGCCATCATACTGACTGTGATTTCTGTCAACCTGCAGATGCTAGGGTTTCAATTTAATCGAGCTTTAAAATATTCTACATAGGAAACATATATGGAAAGGATTCCTTGGCTTCAAGAATGTTGTTAGGCTCCCAATTTAGTTATTATAATTCATTGAACCATAATTTTGAATGCTAAAAATCATGGCCTGAAACTCAATTTTGGTAGATGCGCTAGCAAGTATAATGGTGTTTATTAAATCGCGACCCTTTATTGAATCATAATTTTGACAGGAATAGACAATACTACACGATTCTCTACATGATGCTCTCCGTGATATTATAACATATAACATGATTTCGAGACCAAAACATGTTCAAACAATGATGAGTATAGGCGCTACAATAATGGTGACATTTTAGTAGCATCTCTGTCTCTCTTTTAAACTTAGGAAAAATTTAGAATTAGACTAAAATTCTGATGTGACACACTCAAACTATGCTAATATTCAAATTTATCTTACTAAAAGCACGTGAAAATATACGCAAGCATAACAAAAACACTCAAGATTGTAAAAAGAGAAGTGTCTAGGGAACATGATACAAAAAGGTGCATAGAGAAACATGGTTTTTGGAATTGAGATGACAAGAACAAGTTATAGGACTAACACATGTTACAGGATCTCTGATTTGACCTTAATAAAAGCATCATTGGACTAGTTTTCCCTCCGAGGTTTTTCTAGGGGTTTAACCAAAATACTTGGTTCTCTTATGTGCTTGATTTAGTTTCCTTGTTTATGCTTCCGCTGCATGTTTCATTGAGTAACCTAGTTGTGTTTTAATTCAGTAAATATATTTTTCTTGGAATTAACTGTTGGGTGCTAGGTTAAGGGGAATTTCAACATGGTATCAGATTATACCTAGGGTTGAAAATAAGATCTCAACACTTATGAGCCACACATTCCTCTTCATGCCATGTTGCAATTTTCAATGCAGCCTACACTCTCTCTCATGCAATCTTCACCACATTTCTTTTGTTCTTTTGCAAAAAAAAATATTTTGTAACTTGCACTCAAAAACCTCTCAAACAATTCTACCTAGTAGTTCACTCTTTGCTGGAATTGTCTACTACAACCATGAGTCCCAATCTTAGGATCTCAACACTCTGATTTCTCAAGCAATTCTACCTGACACTTCACTCTTTGTTGGACTTTGTTTTCTACAATAATAATCTTCAATATAAGGATCCACTCACTCTAATAGCACTTGATGCAGATCCTATGGCCTAGAAATTAAAGTCACACAATGGAAACAAATATTCACACAACAACTACAATTAAAATTCAAATAGCAAAAATTCACAACCACAATTTTGCTTTCTTTATTGTAAACATGGAGGGTTTAAAAATGTTTGGAACTCATCACATCTCATAGTAGGGTCTAAAATTGTACTTCTTCACTCTCCATGGAGTTAACAACCATGACCAAAGGCCTCTTTACACTTCCACACTTAGAGGACCAAAAGCATGTCTCTTAATTCTCCACATATTTAAAACAAACGGATTGGAAATTGGTTCATGACATGGGAACCCAATCCTTTCATCTTCCAATGAATACTAAGTGTAAATATGAAATGGTTCCTTGTTGGCATTAAAAATTAATATTTGAATCAAAATAATTGCAAAACTCTCATAAGTCAAATATATGCAAAATTTAAGAAAAATGAAATATAAGCACTAAAAGCAGAGTGCAAATCAGCTTGAAGTGGCTTAGGGAAATGCATGCCAATATATACATAAGCATTCCATATGGATTCCAATAATATATGGATGAATTCAATGACATGCAAACAAATCATATGTCTTAGAATCTCCGAACTATTATTTAGATACATGCAATTAATCCACAAAATCAACACTTTCACTATTTTCACCAATTTTGACCAGTTTTAATAAAATGAACTTCCTAAGCTTCATTATGAGTCCAAATTTGGATTTCCAAGTTGTAGAGTATTCCTCGTGAAATAATTTACCTTCTCATATGATTATATTTTCAATCCCGATCAAAAAAGTTATTATTGTAGAAAAACACAAAAAATATGCCCTCTTGTCAATTAGCCTAACATGATCTTTTGTAATGTGAGCAAATAATTTCAAACAAAGTTCTTGAGAAAATCCAAGTGTATCATGATGGATTATTGTAGTATACTAAAAATTGAAATCTCTAAATGAAATCAATATATTCTTTGGTGGAAGTTATAAGCTCCCCAAAATGACAATTTTTAGTTTTTAACCCTTCTGACAAGTTTGGAGAAATGCACACCAAACGATGTATATATTTTCCTTGTACCTTGTAATTTACTCAGGGCTCATGAATATTGATCATAAACAAAATGAACTTATTTAACTGTAAAAATCAAGATTTGTGCAAGATAGCTAACTCGGCCAAGGATGCTCTTGCACCAGCCATGTTTTAATATTTCATTTGCCAACATGTGTGATGATCATGGTTCACTAAGCTAAAATAATACAAATGTGCAAGTTCCAACATTTATTTTTCACATGTCCTATACTTCTTCCACAAGATTGAAATATTGTCCATGTTTCTTAACCTAGTTTGTTGTACTCGTACTAGTAGATGACTCACTTGCTATGGAAGAAGCATTGATTAGGATGTTGTCAATGGAGGTATGTTCTATGTTGATAGAGAAAATAAATTAAACAAATTGTTTTTGCATAATTAAATGAAGTGGGTTCACATGGATCTAAAAGCCTATATATGTATATGTATATGTATATGTATATATATGTATATTGTCATACTAATTATTTTGGGCCCAAATTGATTATTGAACATTGTAAACATTGGTGGACAAAAAAAGGGTTTATTATCTTTTTCTACTTTTATAAAAGACAGACTATCAATAAAATGTAGATTTGACCATTTAAATGTAAATAAATAAATAAGCCAAAAAAATATGAGTAAGAAGGTAACACAATTCCTTACAAATCATCCTTTTACTTTGAAGTGAAACTCTAAAAGAATAAATGAGTCATAACTAGTTGAAGTTGAAAAATTAGTAATAGTTCTTGATGCAAGAGCATCCCTATCACTATAGTTATCTTGCACATTTTCATTTACTTAGCTTTTTAATTCTATTTTGTGATTTTAAAAAAAATGTAATGGAGTGATTTTTTGTCAACCATTGGAATATGAACATTGATTTGGAATTTGAACAATTAGGGTAGTTGTTAGGCTAAAATCCAAGGAGCACAAGCATAAATACAAAATTTGTGAATGAACAAAGGGTCTTTATCTCTCCTTTGATTTGTTTTACAGTGTAATTTGGATGGTTGTGGATTCCAGAGACTTATGCATAGGCTCTATGAATGTAATGAAAGTTGTGGTGGTTATCTAATTAATATTGGAATTGAATATGTTTGTAGAAATTATGGATAAATTCTACTATGAGTGTGATATCACGGGGGATCTTGATCTTGTTGCATCAAGTGATATTAGAGCAAGTAGAATCTTGAGGGATTGGAACAATTCTAGCAAGAGAGGGGAGCTGGGTAGAATTGTTCCCATGAGAATAGGAGGAATTTTGTGAGATAATAGATATAATGAGAGAGGATAAGTGTAGATCACTCCAACAAGGATATGATGCTACAATGAGAGAGGATAAATGTAGATCACTCCAACAAGGGTATGATGCTAGGTAGAGTTATCTAGATGAGTGAATGAAGCATGCCTCTAGTGGTAAGATTGGGTAGATGTTGTAAGAGGAGATACAACTCCAATATTGAGCCTTAGGTAGAGGTCATGGAGGATGAGGTGTTTATGAATCTACAAGAGGAGGTTGTAAAGATGTCACAATGAATGTTGTAGAAAAAGAGGGAATTGTATAAGAACAAAAGGAATTAGTGGTGAAGATTATTGATGGAGAGAGTGTGGAATGCATTGAAAATCGTGGCATGGCAAGAAGAGGAATTCCTATAGTGAGAAGAAGAATCAGATTAGAAAATGCTAGTATAGAAGTGGTGGAAAATGTTGCAATGTTTTTGCAACAACTAATGAGGAGGATGGTTTCTTTCAAATTGGCCTAGTAAAGGGGAAGGGTCATATCCAAGGTGATCTAGAAAGGTGAAGAGGAGGCTATACAACAAAACTAAATGGAAATGGAGATGTCGGCATTTTATGGAAGTTTAGACCCAGAAGGATTGATGAAGCGGATTGAATAAATGCACTAGTATTTTAAGTGCAATGAGATTAGAGACCATTAGAGAGTGAAAATTACATGTGGAAAATTGAGGAGCTATGCATATGAGTGTTGGAAATAGCTAAAGAGGGATAGAAAATGGAGAGGAAAAGACAAGCTTTGGAATTGGGAGAAGATGGTCACCAAATTGAGAGGAAATTTTGTAAGTTATGACTATACTTTGAAAATGAAGAGAAGATTAGAGAAATTGAAACAAAATGATAAAAATGAGAACTAGTTTTGTACAATATGGTGAGGAAAAGATCATACAGTTTGTGGATGGATTGAAGTTGTCCACTAAAAGGAAGATAATTGCGGAGAAGATGTAGTCATTAGAAGAGGCTTATCATTTGGCCTTGAGAATTAATAAGGTGCAGATGAAGAGAAAGGATGAGAGTGGGCAGTGAAATAGGAAAGAAAAAGGAATTCTTTTGATTGTAGTTGTGGAGAATGTTGAGTGTGCTAATGGGGTGCATGTTATTGGGGAAACTAATGAGGAAAGTGTGAGAGAAATGCATGGTAACATGCCAAAAGGGAGTGGAGAGGGATTTGCAAAAAAAAAGCTATAAGGAAAAGAGTGAGGTAGAATTTGTGCAATAAACTCAAGAAGCAACATCAAAGTTGCAAGGGAGAGATGTTACAACGATGAGTAATGTTGTAGTAGTGAGTGGTGTTACATAAGAGAATATGTTTTTGGTATGTTTTGTGTTTTCTCAACCAATGGTTTTTTGGCCTCTTGTAATCTCTTTTTTGATTAAGGAAATAGTGTTGTAATCTCTTTTTTGATAGAGAGAAATGTAGCTCTTAGTTAGGCTAGTTTTTCAGTTAAGGGTTTCAAAGGTAAATCTTGTGTATATTTTGTGAATGCACCATTATTATTCTTATGTCTTAGATTATGTTAATATTACTTTTTTTGCATGGGTTTATCAAACTATTCAGAATGTGAATGACGTTCAATGGATATTATTGAATGATGAGTGATTCAAACTGTGGAAGAAGTGAAAGAAGAAAAGAAAGAAAAGATGAAGACATTAAATTATTATGGATTTATCAACAACCTTATTAGCAAGATGTTCACATTTTCCAACTAGGGGAATCTTATGTAGGAGCATTCCTATCACTATACCTATCCTACACATTTTCATTTTATTAGTGTTTTGATTAAAAGAAAAAGAAAAGAAAAAAGAAAAAAATTGTAATGTAATGAATTTTTGTCAACCATTGGAATATGAAGCATTGCAATTGGAATTTGAATAATCACAATTAGCCAAAAGCCAAGGAGCACAATCTTTGAAATGTTTTAATGAGAAAAGGATCTTTAGCTCTCCTTTGATTTGATTTGTGCGGATAGCTATGGATTCCAGAGACTTGTGCATAGGCTTTGTGCATATAAAAAGGCTTGTGCATAGGCTTTGTGCATATAAAAAGGTCCAAGAACATTGACCATTAATTTGATAAACTTGCAAAAACTATGGTTGTTGTGGTGTTTCTCCTTGTTTTAAATTGAATTGTAGAATTGCATGGTTATTTAGGCTAAGTGGTTTATTATTGTGTTCTATTTATTCATGTTTTTAAAGCTTTTTCAGTTGAATTGCAAACTCTAGTGGTTATCTATGTAATACTGGAATTGAATTTGTTTATAGTAATTTGGAGAAATTTCATTATATATGTGTGATATCATAGGGGATCACAACTTCATTGCATTACTTCTTTTCATATCAACTTCTACTTAGATAGCAAATTTGAATATACAAATCATACTTACTACAAAAGAATTGATGTCAATAACACTTATTTGAATCTCCAAATAATAAAGGTTTGAGTTTCACTCATCTCTATATAGTATTAGATACTCTGTGTCAACTTTTTTTATCAATTTAAATTTTCTTATATTTATGATAAGTAGATTTTTTTTAACTATCATAAACAAATATCAAATTATTTATGTAGGTGATAGTAAAAGATAAAATAAATATATGAAAGTTTATAATTCCATCTTAAATATTAATTAAGTAAAATAATTCCTTTAATTTAAAAGTTTACACGTTTATTTAACTATGATTTCATCTTTTTATCATCTACTTTCATACTTTTATATGTTTTAATAGATAAATTCTTTCATCTTTTATTTATTTTTTATGTCATGCTTTTCTTTACTTTCTTATCAGCACCTGAAATTTGAATTATCAACATTTTATAATAATTTAAATGAAAGTAATGAAAAAGTTTGTATATTAATTTTAAGTGTTATATATTTTTTTAGGAAGGAAATTTTATTCATAACGATAAATTATTCAAAATAGATGACATATTAAAAAAATATGTATATCCATTCGAATTTTTACATAAACCAATGAAAATAAAACAACTTTTAGATATGTTTTATTTTGTTTTTAAAATGACTTAAATTTGACTTTTTTGTTTTTTATAATTGAAACATAAAAAACTGTTTTTTTCCTATTTTGAAATGACAGTGATGGTTGATGTTTTTAAAAGTTAAATCACCTTTGAAAAACTACTTGCCCAGTGTTATGAGTTTTAAAGAAAGTAAGAAGTAAGACACATAAAACAAAAAGTCAAACATCCAGGTACAGTGTTTCATTTAAATTTGTAATGTTTTGCATTTTGTATTTTCTATACGTTAGTAGAATCAAGGGAATATTTTGCTAAATCCACGCACGCCGAGACTTTTCGAAGGAAGGATCTACCTAACGTCTAATGGATGTTTGAATGCCCGCTGTCCGCACTTTTACAAGTATTTGAATGGCTGAATATAACTTTTTCGTGAAGTTGAGTGCTTTATGTTCGTTAAAGTTGAGTGCTTTTTTTTTCCCAGGTAGCACCCGCTTCTACTTCATTTGAAAGTTGTAAAAGTCAGGCTTACCTACTTCGCTTTATAAGTCAGATTATATGACTAAGCCACAGTGAAATTCTTCTATGTTCCAAAAGATTCAATCATATGATACGGAAGAAAATGGTAAGAAAGACTTGTATTATATGACTCGGTCATAGTAAAACACGTAAATTTCTTCTATCATAATCATATGTTCCAAAAGATCCATTCAATCATATGATATGAGACAATGAGACAAAATTGCAGAGTTAAGAATGGCCGTGGCTATGTTTATTAAGAGAATCATTTCAAAGTTTCCATTAATAATAGAACGTAGAAGAAGGCAAGCTCAGGAAAGGGGATTTTTAATTTTAAAAGAGGCCATGTTCGTTTCATCTTTAGCATTCAAGGAAACACAAGTCTGGGTAATGTTTATTTTTTTTTTCAACATTAAGTGTTGTTGGAAATTTATCAATACTTCCCCATTTCGAGGATGATATGGATGCTAAACCACAGCTCCAGGAATACTAGGTTCGAACTCGTGACCTTTCCCTATACCAAAAAAGTATGCCATGTCTTACCAACTATGCTATCCCATGGGACTAGGTAATGCCTACTTTACATGTAAAGAAACATGAAAATGACAAATTTATTAATATTTTATACATGTTTAAATTATTATCTGACAGAGGAGGTTGGTATTAAGAGGAGTTTGATAAAGGTAATAAAATCATCATTATTTTGTATCAGTTAAAATTTTGTAAATGAAGAATTGCTGAAATTGAAATTGCAGTTAACATTATTAAATTGCAATTTTGAACATTTGGGTAGATTCAGAACTACAAAATTAATTCAAAGTTACAATGAACTGAAAAATCATCGCAGTTTTACAATGAACTGAAAAATCACACTGAATTTTAATCATGGAGAAAAGATCACAAACAATATGATAGCACATATCCACCCTGTATTAAGATGCTAAGAAACTCTGTACAGCTTGTTTGGAAATATGAAAAAAGTACATGTGAAGTCATAAAAATTTTATAAGATCTGGGCTATCTTGATTCTTATCTTACTGACGACAGACTTTTGAGTTTCTGTCCTGTACAGTATTATAATTAGAGTTTCTGTCTTATACTTCAGGATTGTTCAGAAAACCTTAAACACCACACAAGCTTGCAGTTAGTGTAGTGTAGGTGAAAACTTGATCATTTACACTGCTCCCAAAAAAATCGATTATATCGCAGTTCGAGGACCAAAGGTAATGGCAAGTCTGTCTGGTGCCTGCCTAGTCCTCAGCCATTTCTAACGTTTTGCCTCTTTTTGGTTTCTGTGACTAAGGCTTTATAAGGTACGACCAAAGTTTCATCGTCTTTCCCAGAGTGGTGATACAGACTGTGACCCACTCCCAGACCGTGTCTTCAAGTTTTCCGAGAAAGCAAGAGCTGCATTGAATGAGTGGTCCATGGGACCATCACTACAACGATTCATCCTTATCTGGCAGCGAGTGAATCTTCATTTCATCAAAATGAAAGAGGAAAGATAGGTGAAAGAAACTGACAGAGTTTGCGGGGATTGCAACAAAGTGTTTGCATAGACTGCAATGACCAGGATTAGTAGAAATGAGAGCAATTTATTCGTGTAGACAGTGTCTTTTTGCGGATGATGTGATGAAATATGATGATTTCAACAATGAAATTATACAATTTTGTAAAGTCTGACACTGCAGATAGATTTTTAAGTTCTATTCTGATTGAAACAACTTCCTATAAAGCTCAGCAAAATTTGTAAAAGAAAATCAAAACTAAGATCTATTTGCTACACAAATAACATATTCCTAAAAGTAATGACTCACTACAGCATTTGATAAGGGTAATGAAGAAGAGGCGCCTGGTTTCTCAGACAGCATAGCAGCCCTTTAACTGTTCAAGGCCTATTGAGAGGGATCATTCTTTCATTGCAGCCCTTCAACACATTTACTTCTGATTAAAACACATAACATATTGACCTCTATAATCTCCAATTTTCCCAGTTTGTTTTGGATTTGTTAAGACTTCTTCATTGATATTCAGTTTTTCAATATGTTATCCTCTTCTTCATTTTGTAAAAATACTACCCTGCACCTTTAACATCGTCTAGTCCCTTGTTTCTGCGGATTGCATATCATAAAAAAACATTTTTTTGCAGATTTCATATCAATAAAAAAAAATTGAAAAAAAATATTGAAGCCAAAGAGAATGCCTCTCAAAACTTATATGGAAAATATATCCAATGATCTTACATGTAGAGCTCAGGCACGGGGATTAAACAGAGTGCACTTTGAACTCTCTTTCCTCATATAGAAATGACAGCTCGAGGCTTCATGCTAAGGAGTAACACAAGAAAACAAATCCTAAACACATTCACCTGAAATTGGTATATACAATAACTCAAATCATGCATAGAGATTTTTTCTGCAGAGATACCAGGCAGTGAGAGCAGATTCAAGCGCCCTTCTTCCTATTGGTAGAAGCATGACAGTGATGATCATATGTAGATGGTTGTTTCTTGTCTCTTTTGGAGAAGAGGCCACGAAAGCCAAACAAGCTACCACCGCCATTCCAACTGCCTCCCACATAGCCAATGCCAATGCAGGCAGGCACATTCAGCACCGGGTTCACCCTCACCCCTCCTATAGAGTTGGACTTCACTAGTAAGCACCCGTCTGCTATCGATCTTCCAGGCCGTGGGGAATCCAAGCTGGCAACTTTGGCAGCACTACTACTGGACCGCTCCAAGTTTCGAACCATCAACCTCCCATTTCCAACAACCCTTCCAGGATTCCGATGACTGCTCGTGCCCCCCCTTATTTTCAATGATCTTCCTGGACTGCCTTTGCTTCTGCCACGCGTCTGCCTGGCCTTCGTTTCTGCTTTGCAGTCTTCTGCCTGAAACCTGGGCTTCAAGTCACTCAGGTACCGGGGGTCAGGTTGGACTTTATTGCTTATGCTCCATCCCTCAGGGGGTTTCGAACCTTCGACTACGCCTGAAATATCAGCCTCTATTTCTTTAGACGTGCACCGAGCACCGACTGACCTGCTTCTGTAACAAAGCGCAGAGGTCGCCGCCTTGTGCTTACGTTCTGCTGTAGAGTGACTTCTGGAAAATGGTAAGGAGCAAAATAGACCATTCCCCTTCGTTTCCCCGCCACCTGTGCTGCAGCTCCTTGAAAATGGCCAACGAGATCTCGTGGAAGAAGGTTGTTGCTTCACATTATTACCGGATCTGTCTTGATCCACTACCTTAGATGATGTTCCTCTGCTCTCTGCACACACATTTTCCTTGTTGCTCAGCTTAAGCATGATTTCTTTCCACTTACTAGGCGGCTTATGACGTGAGGATTTGGAAGCTACATTTCCCGAACAGCCGCTTGCTATCTTTGAAGGAGGATAGGAGGTGGATCGAACCGGTGATCGACACCTTGAGCTTTCAAGACCGAGATGACTAGCAATGGTTACAGGTTGGGCTTCAGTAGGGCGAATTAGAGGCAGAATTTTACCGTCCATGAACAATTCATCAGCAACAGATAGCAGAGCTTCCTCAAATATTGCATGCCGATCATTGTTATTGTTCAAAACGCAAAACTCAAAGTCTGTGTCGTAATTAAGATCGGCCGCATCTTGCCTTTTCCGTTTCTCGGGAGAAATCCTGTCGCTCTGTGAGAGATTGAGAGAAAATGAAATTCTAGGGCTCTGCCAGTCGTTTGTAGGCCTCTCAGTCTCCGTCTGAGAGAGATCGAGAGTATATGACATTCGAGGACTCTGCCAGCCATTTATAATCTCGGACGAGGCCATTGCGCACTTAATTTGCAGTTCTTCAAACTCCGCTCACGGCGATTTTCCGATCAAAAACCTTCATACATCTGAATAAATCGGAGCAAGCATATGTGAGAACCATATTAAAGCTAAAACCTTTCGGATAAAACAGTGAACCCTTCTCCATTCCAGCAAAAACTTAGATACAAAACAAGCCTTTACCATTCTAGGCGTCTACATTACCAAGCCAGTACAGAAATATTCGAAGGTAAAATATGCTCAAGTACGATTCGGTTTTCAATGAATCTAAATAAAGCAAAACGCAGGACACCTTCAGCGAAAATCAAGGGCGAGCAATAACCATTAGAACAACAAAATGCAATCTAGACCCTTACATATGTAGAGCCCCCCCCCTACAGTAACAGTCGCAGCATGATTTAACAGGTTGCATAAATTTTCAACAAAATCCGCGCATGCCATGCCTTTGAACCAGGCGTTCAACAGAAACATTGTCCTTCTATTCCTTTATTTATAAGCAAAACCGAAGCAAAGAGTACCAGGTACCTACGTCTAGACCATCATATCCAATAAATGTGGGAAAAATGCTGCAACAAGACAGTGGATAGGTAAGTCTAGCATCCAATGGCAGACTTCAAACCTTTGAGAGGTAGCCAGACTCACCACGGAGGCCATTTGACACGCTGTTCTTTCATATTTTAAGAGGGAAAAAGCAGAAACGCCATGAAAGCGAATGCAAACAAGGAAACACACTAAAAACAGTTTCTTGCATTTATTATTCTGAAAATGAATGCAAACAAAACCATCCAGAAACGCAAAATTGGCACCATTTACCTACCAAATCGACATGATCTAGAGGATAAGAAGTCTTTTTTTTTTTGCTGTTGTTGTTATGAGTTGATCGGCATCCCTCCAATCCATCTGCTCCTCCAAATCCGGCCATTTCCCTCGCTGCATAAATAGGCAATGTACTTATTACCAACAAAAAAGCGAAGGCAACACTGCAATAACTTGTTACAGTCGATTTCTTTCAACCAGAGGAACCCACGGCCTGGTCTTCCCTCTTTTACTTTCTTCACATGTCACCGTCACTGCCGATGGCAGCCATCACGGCGTTACTATTGCCATGTCCCACCATTCATTTACTACCGTTTGAATTTAAAATTTTGTTTGGAATTCGAGCATTTTCGTATTAAGGCGGTGTGTAGCCGGAACGGAACGTGTCAGACATCGGAATGACGGTTTCTCATATCCCGGCGCCATGGCGGACGCCTTGTGGTCTTAACGGTCAGTTTTTCCGAGTGTTGACCTGGGCGTACAGGGTTGATCAATTATAATTCAGGGCAATTAGATCTGCCATTCATGACCTTCTAGAATTGAGACCATTTAGTAACCAGGTGTACTTCAGAGGACCTGTATATTTATGTAATTTTTGGTAATCAGATTTTTCAGAGATTTGACGAAATCAAGTTCTTCAAGGTTTTCATTTGGATCGATTCAGAAGTGGACAAAAACTTTAAAAATATAATTCAGTCAACGCAAAACTTAAGTCACATTTGATCCATTTAGAAGTAGACAAAATCTTTAAAATTATAATTCAGTGAAGGCAAAACCTAAATCACATCTGGATTTATTGAGTTGTAGACAAAAATTTTACAGACATAATTCGGTCAGCACAAACCTTAAATTCGATTTGGATCTATTCAGAAGTAGACAAAATCTTTAAACACAAAACTTAAATCACATTCGGATCGATTCAAAAGTAGACAAAATCTTTAAGACATAATTCAGGTAACTTAAACTTTAAATCATATTAAAATTTACATGTATCTAAAATATAATTTTTTAGTAATTAAATTTTTAGAAATTTAATCAAATTAAATCTAAATTTTACATAATTTTCATTTTAAATCAATTTACAATTAGACAATTTAAAAAAAAATATAATTTCATCAATGATAATGATAATTGATAAAAACAAAATATACTGTTAACTTTTCTAATACTTCTTAGAAGAAAACGAAAGCTTTAGCCATTAGATTAACTTATTCTATATTTTCAAAGTCCAGAAACATTTTAGTCCAAGACATGTAATCACGTTATGAGCTTCATAGAATAACTTATATGTCTAGACTATATTTGTTGAACAATCCCTGGAAATATTTAACAAAAGTGAATCTTTGACTTATACTTTATAGAATGTTATTAGTCAAAACTGGAGGCTATCATTCAATGTGTGAACCGGCTCAAATACACACTTCAAATGATACCATGGAGTAGAAGTTTTTTTACCCTAATTAAAAAGAAGATAAAGGGTATCAAATAGTCCAATGATGTAACTTGGTCACATTTGAAAGACATGCATGTGTGTTGGTGATGCAAGTTTAGAGTTATAAAAATATACAATGCAACCCCGTGGTGTTTTAGAATTAGTTGTTATACTTTTATCTAATGTTCAATTCTTACATCAACATCAAAGTCAATGCTAGGACGCTCATCTCTTATCATGTGAGAGAATCTCTACATGACTCTCCCAAAGAAACTAAACAAACATATTTGTTTTCTTTATCATTTAATTAACACTTTACATAATCCATAATGATATGTAGAATAACCAAGCAAGCATATAATAAATACGATGAAAGTTTTAAAGTGGGAAAAACACTTACACAAATATATTGGGTTTGGGTTTCAACGACCTCACATCAAGGTAGGGTCTAGTTTTGCCTTAATGCTTTGAAGGTTCTTGGTCTCAAAGGAGGGTAGGGTTCCACTAGTGAGCATGTCATTGCACTGAGCATGCCATTGGGTTATTCTTGAGTTATTATGAGGTATGTTGATATACTATTTTGACATGAGATGAGGTATGTTGATATATTATTTTGATATGAGATATTTTATTGGAACACTCATCCCCTATATATATATATTGATGGTTATATTTAAATTAAAAGAGGTTGAGGGTTGTAGTGATACTCATACAACTTAACACAACACTAAATAAAGAAAGAGGGAGTTTCTCATTTTTCATGACTTTTTATCCTCAAAACAAGATGAGTGGAAGGTGGACACTTCTCTTACTAAGCTTCTTTCTCTCATTAACACAATGATTTAAATATTTCTTGACACTTATGTTCCTAAACTTCTTGCTCTGGTTAACATAATGATTTAAATATTTATTGATGAATTGTCCACTTAAAAGATATATCTGTAGAACATGTACCTCATTTTCAAACTTACTTTACAAAGAGTAACTAAAATTGGCAAGGGAACATTGTGAACCCAATGCTTTGTTTTATTAAGCCTCTATTTCTTGAGTTTCTTTCCTAGTTTTTTAGCCTCTCTCATTAGTGGAGAGTTGAGCATTTGTTTAACAACAACAACAACATATGGGGGCGTTTGAGGACCTAACTTGTGCACATCTTGGGTACAGAAGATATCTCCCTTACATAATCTATCTCTTTATTCGTCAATGACTCGTTCTCACCATCTCTAATTCCTCCCCCTCCTTGAACTCTTCCTAGGGACCAACTTCCAAACTCACCCCTAGATCCTTCCAAACTTGTCACTTACCTTAATGCCTCCCTTGGCCATCAAGGAACTTAAATTGAAATTCATTTCTCTAATAATCCATTGTTAGGATAAATTGTACCTCTGACAACAATATAATTTCAAATTCATATGTATGTACAAGTAGCAGTGGAAATGACATGCATATTTTGAATTCATTCATAAATACAAAGCATTCACTAGATAGGAAAATGTGAAAACTTCTTTGTAAATGAAAGCAAGTCCAACAAACCAATTGTTTAGGAGTGATTCACTACTCAGCCATGGGAATCAATGACATCCATATTTTGAATTGTTTTGTAAATGGCATGCATATTTTGAATTGTTTTGTAAATGACATGCATATTTTGAATTCATTCATTAACACATGCAAATACAAATCATTCACTAGATAGGAAAATGTGAAAACTTCTTTGTAAATGAAAGCAAGTCCAACAAACCAATTGTTTATGAGTGATTCACTACTCAGCCATGGGAATCAATGACATGCATATTTTGAATTGTTTTGTAAATGGCATGCATATTTTGAATTGTTTTGTAAATGACATGCATATTTTGAATTCATTCATTAACATATGCAAATACAAAGCATTCACTAGATAGGAAAATGTGAAAACTTCTTTGTATATGAAAGCAAGTCCAACAAACCAATTGTTTAGCAGTGATTCACTACCCAGCCATGGGAATCAACTATTGGTTCCACCTCTAAGCCAAACCATGATACCACCAGGGAAAAAGAAGCTCCTACAAGGAAAATATCACATAGCCCAACCTATTTCTCTCGTATCAAGGCCAATCTATGCACTACTAAGAACTATAAGCCTTCATCTAGCCAGCAGTGCACCATGGCACTCTCTTCTCCTTCACAACATAAGGAAGATATTCCCTTTATCTGCTCAATAGTTCCTCAAAGTTCTTCTTCCCTTATAGTCCATGCAAAATGAGTTCAAGACCAAGTATTTACTACTTTGAATGACCCGGAGGAGAACTGCTTGACCAAAACAATCTGTGAGTAGCACTAGCATGGTTGCAAGTTTGTGGTGTTTTCTTCATCTATATGGACATTCCAAACGTAGTTTGACCCTCAAAACCATCCCATTTACTCTTAAAATTCTCAATAGTAGCTCCCCAACTTCCACAAGCTCTTGTTTCATGACTTCATGGAATTCTCTCACCATTTGCACACGTACACAACATGGCTTCACACAAGGTTTCTTCATACCAAGGAAAATTAGAATAGGAGGATAATGCTTAATGAAGAATGGAGAGTGATCCATGAATGAGGATGAACAATGGTTTTCCCTCAAGAGTGGCATAAGACAAGTGCACCATTTCCAAGATGCATGGGTGTTAAGCCTTAGATATTGAATTATTACATTTTTATTGTTACATTAGTGGGGTTGGCTAGACCATTTAATTGTAATTGTACCCTTTGTCTCCTATATATATCAAGGAGACCTAGTTTTAGAAATCATCTCATTTTATATATTTGTTCTATTGCAAAAGGAGGTTCCCCTCTCAAAGAGGTTTCATATCCATTCTTCTATCATTCTCAAGGCATAGATTTACGTATCTTTCTCTTTTTATGCTAGTTGGGTGTTTGGTATATAACATTTGGAATTAGAGCATATGATCCTAGGGTTTTTCTCCTTCACATGAGTCACCTTGGCATTTTTCGCTATAACTTTTTTTTTTGAAGTTTAAGATAGAAATTTTTTAGGGTACTTAGAAGACATAGAAAACTACTTGTGGTAAACATTTCAGGTTTTGGTTCATGTACTTTTAGATTTATAACATGTGGAAATTAGGGTGTTTGACTATGTTATGATCCAAAACCTTAAAATATCAGAATAAACCAAAAGTACACAACATGTACACCAATGTGAGTGTGAAACACAACTCCAATATAGATAAGAGAGATGAGTTACACAATAACTCCTTAAAGAATAGGAGAAGCTCCTACAAATAACCAAATACATTCATACGTCACAATTCACATGTCCTCAATAATGAATACATGATCTCTATATATACCTATTCACACCTACAAATGAGGTCCCTTTACTATTAGGTCGACCCTATTACCTATACATTAACACATTATATGAACCCTTAGCCCCATATATGCCCCCTTTGGGGTCATATAATATACATTTAACCCCATATATGCCCCCCTTAGAGTCCTATCATAGTACCTTCCTTCAAAAAGCTTTGTTTCATGACTTCATGGAATTCTCTCACTACAAATGTTTTTGTGGGACATATCATAAGTCAATTTTCAATATCTCGAGGAGACATATCAAAAGGAATTTGGTGGAATTTTCAAATTCTTATTCTCTATCATTTTCAAGCTACAGGTTATGGAAGTTAGGGTTTGTGAGTACTCCTACAACTAGTCTCAAACAAGTGTGATGGGTAAAATAATCATATATGATTATGGAAAGATCCAATTTGGGTGCCACTAGTTTAATTGGAAAGAGGATGGACCATAGTGTCTTAGGTCCAAATTTCATAATCATATCATAAAATAGGACATGTGGCATTCCATACAAGTTCGTTCTCTGGAAAGGGCCAAGAATCAACAAGTTTGGGAAAGTTACCATAACTTTCACTTGGCACATCAAATTTTGGTCAAACTATGGCATTGTAGAGAAGACGTATTAGAGTACTATAGCACAAAATTTTAAACTTAGAAGGGATGGAATTTCATATATACATAAGAATAAAGGTCAAACAATGGTCTCCAAATCAAAGTTTTAAAGGTATATAACTTATAATTGGCATAACTTTAGCAAAGAGGGCCAATTACAAACCACATTCAACAATTTCAAAATTTGAGTCTCGGAGTAGAGAACATTCTAGAGGACAATTTGTTAGATCTCTTTATGGGAACTTTAAAGGAGAGCATTCAACATGAGGCGCATCTCTTCGAACCTAAATCCCTGGAGCATTCTTTCAAGGTGGAAAGGAAAGTTGAGTGTAAAAATATGGCTACTAGAAGAGTGGCCACCAAAAACAACAAAGAGCACCATGTTCAGTCTCCTAACCTCACTCAACCTACAAGGTTGACACCTCAACAAATGGATGAAAGAAAAGAAAATCCTATGTTTCAATTGTGATAGCAAGTATAGTAAGGGACATAAATGTGGTGAGAATAACTTATTCTAGAAGACTGTGAAGAGGAAGAAGATCAAGACTTTGAACAGTCACAAGATATAGAACTAGACAAGACTACCCCAACCATATATTTTCATGCATTGGCTAGCATCAGTACTTTGCAAACCCTCAAGATAGAAGGATATATAAAAAAGAAAAAAAAATGTAAGAGTGTTGATTGATTTTGGTAGTACCCATAACTTCATTAATTGAAAATTAGTGAAACTTCTCTTTATATTTATAGCACTAGAGTTTCAAGTAATGATTATAGATGGATGTATCGTAAATTCATGTTCAGTGAAGTGTCATAGTATTGAGCTCACTATGGGGGAGTTTTTATTGTGCAGTCCCATGATTGCAATCCAAGGTGGGGTTGATGTTGTATTAGGGTTCCAATGGTCAAAATAATTGGGAACTATGGCTCTTAATTTCAATAACTTTTCATGAATAAAAGGAAATTGAACTCATAGGTATCCAAGAGAAACCCTCTAAAGTGATAAGCTCAAGAGAATGAAAAAATTACTAAAAAGGGACACCATGGTGTAATTGCACAATTGTGCTCACTAGATGTTCAGACATCTAGACCCTTTGTGTGGATCTCCAAAATGTTATAGACAATCATTATAAGGTATTTGGAGAGAATCCTATGGGTATTCCACCTACTCGAGATCATCACCATGCTATTCATTTTCAACCGGGAAGTGTATTGTAACACACCTAACCCCTTAATCATCATCGAGCTAGTGGGGCGTACCAAATTTTCTTTTGTTACCCATCACTCTAACTCTTATTTTGAACTCATGGGTCAATATTGATCTTCAAAATATTTCTAACAACTGTAATTGAGCTCAAATCCGAGATCTAGGCAAGAAGTTATGCCCTTTTTAAGTTTTCCAATATTCCCCTTACAATGACATCATCATGTCCACATGACCTCCACATGGATCTGTTTCACGTATGCAAACTGACGTCATCCATCCATTGGCATCCATGTGGACATATCCTACACTTGATGGTTGATGTGTCCTACAACTATACCATAAGAAAAAATCCTCCAGGCTTCCATAGCCCACAACACTATCAGGCTTCCCCTTTCGAACAATTTCCATCAGAATGTTTATTTGTCATTCTTTTGAATCCTTCCACAATCCACAATCCTGAATACTATTATAATCCTCCCTTTTACCGATCTCTAATTCCCACAAATTCTAACGCCTGCAATACTATTGGACTCCATTTGGTAAATCTTCATCGGAACATAGGTTCACCACTTCCACAAATCCTTCTAAGGGTTTGAGCCTACAATAATATCATGATTCCTCCATCAGAGCTCCCCCTTCAAACCATCACTCCACACTGATTTCAAGTCCTCTTGAAAACTACCTACCAAAAGTCTATCAGAGGTGCCCTATCAATGAAACCCCATTGCACTAACAAACTTACCGCTCTTTACGATTCTTCCAAATCTTGAAGCCCAAAGGCCTATCAGGCTCTTCTCCATCGAGCTCACACTACCGAGCTGTCGAATTAAGATGCACATGATCTCTTTTGTGGTCTGAATCCCACAAGTCTATCGAACTCATTTCTTCGGACTTCTTGCTCTACTTTGCCACATGATCTTCCCAAAACTCCACTCTCGATAGATCGAATGGTCCACACTCATCGAGTTTGTCGATGAACGACCAAGATCAACCCTCAATGCTTGATCTATTCCTTTAGGCACTTATCGATGGAGACTACAGGTCCCACATGTACCTGGATTCCACGTGGCCTACACACATTCATTTTTCCTCGCTTATGTGTACCCAACAATGGGTCTCCACCTGTCACGCAGTTGACATGGCACTCATATCACCAATTGCTAATGTGGCATTTGACATGGCATATGACTTAGCATGTTGACATGGAAATCTTATCTACACCTGGCCCTTCGAAGACAACATTTCCATCCGATGGATCAAATGACTGACAATCATGTTGATCAACAACCCAGATTCCAGTGGGTTTATAAACTGCACGATCATTAGTTGGATCAAACTCTCTTCTTCGGATTGCATGTGGACCTTTCTGAATGGATTATTTCGAAGAGGCTTCCTCTATAGATCTGATGACTGAGATATAAATGATCCAATGACTCGCATTCAATTCGGGCTCAAAGATGCACGGTGATTAGTCGATTGGAATAACCATTTTAGAATCACAAAACCATTAACGAGATTTATGAACGGATCTGATGGACGAGATTTATTGTGATCGACGATCCTCGATCCTCTCGGATTTACATAAGATTGACCTTTAATGGCCCTTTCTTTGTCTCAAGTTTATGACAAGATGACATATGTCTCTTTTCTTTCCTTTCGATAAGGGTTCCACTGCAAAGTTACATATCCAAGTTCTAACTTTTCAACAAAACCCACTTAAAAGGGGTTTTGACTATCTGACAATCTAGGCATCATAGTTACTTTCATTGAGGTTTTTGAGTAAATTTTTATGTGCCCCACTAAACCGGATCTAAATTCTATGCTCCTTAATCTATACAAGGATATGTCCACCTTCCTTCAACTATGCAATCCTCTTGGGCTCCTTTACATCTATACCCATTAATCCTGGTCTGTTACCTGCAAATTCCATTTCATGCACACAGACAATTCATGCCAATTAATAGGGTTACTAGCCATAGTCTGTAGGTTACTTAGGAATCCATTCGATCACAACATGACTAGTATGGAAATGAGCCTAACGTACATGACTAATTTTTAAATTCACACATTCATGCCTCATGCCCTGAAATGTATACAAACTCAAGAATGTGAAATACACACATTTCACTCAATGCAAATTTATACACAGAGAAAAAAAGAGAATACTTAGAGAGACTTGTCTGTCATAAATTATTGACCAACCAATTGACTGAGGGTAAGTGCCTTTCCACCCAACCATAGGTTCAAATTCAGTAGCTCTTTCTACACTCTAGCCACCCTCATGCCATGCCATGATACCACCAGGGGAACGGTCAATCTCTCAGATCAATTAACAGTGTGAAGGCCACTCTCCTTCATAGAAACCACTGACAAAAACCTTCCATACCCATAATTCCCATGACCTCCATGAGGTTTCTAAGATTCCATCATGGTTGGATTATCTTAGTGCAAGGGATTCCCTTCCACTGCTCCTCGCGCATCAAGCTCGAGACACTATCAACTCGATTTGGTTCAGGGTTCTATTTCCAACCATGAATGATCTTGATCTGTCGCTCTTCTCTACTCTACTCATGCATTATCTACACATTCCTCTACTCTCCTCCTGGTCATACAATATTCTACCTAGATCAATCTTTTCCACTAACTAACTTCTCATTTCACACACACCCATGTGTTTCTTCCTTCCTTCTCCAAGAAGGTTCTCAACCTA
This sequence comes from Picea engelmannii, assembly GCA_009831015.1. NCBI lineage: Eukaryota > Viridiplantae > Streptophyta > Pinopsida > Pinales > Pinaceae > Picea > Picea engelmannii. The sequence goes on from ML785861.1 coordinate 283,812, forward strand.
TCCTTTTTCCTGCTTCTGTTAGAAGGAACCTGTGGGTCGAGGTGGTACATCTATACCCTTCACTAACAATCTTCAACTGTCTATACAATATTCCATACTTCCATTCATTGTGGGTGATAGGTTGTTCAACTACTAACCCCCTCTCATTAACTAATTTGCTTTGATTTTAGGAAAAAGCAAATTAACTAATTATTCCCAAAAGTAGTTCAACAAGGTGACTTGGGCTCTATAGAATTGTAACACCCATGTTCCCCCCAGTTTGTAAATATAACTATAATTGGCCAAGAGACTATGGCAGACTAGATATGTGTGAATGTTTGATTTGATGAACCTTTGTATAAAAGGTCAATGTATGTATTTTTTGTTATTAATAGAAAATGGATAAGTGTTGCATAACTGTTGAAAGGGAGGTTTTCCAAGATAAACCATGGATTCTATGAGAGATATGGTGAGGGGAACTAGAAATGGTTGAGATGACCCCCACCAAACCAGTACCTTATTGGATTTAATGACTCAAAATAGTCCTCTGACCCAGATATGAATTACCAGTCAGAGTGGTAGTTGGAAGAGTCATCCTCAAGAGTTAATGAGGAGATGGGGTAGAGTACCCATCTGTAAGACTTCCAGACCTAACCATGAGCCACGCAACCTTGCTGAGAAAGGAAAGAAAGAGGTAATTTGTGGGTAGAGGTGAAGAGAGCAAGAAGATCTACGAAGAGAGAAGAGTCGAAAGAGCAATCTCGAGAAGAGAAAATAGTGTTTTGCAGCTCTTTGGTTTGAGGAAGAACTGGGAAATAAGATCGTTCTGGATGTAATAATTTGTTGGCAAGGTTTTCATTAAAAGTTGATAAACGAGGCTAATGAGTGATTGTGGAAGTACTCGGGCATATCTCCTTGCTTGGTACAGAGAAAACCCGCTGCCAGGATTTTTTGGGAGGAGGAGAGTAACATCCGTCCCTGATTGTTGCTAAGTAAGAAGAAAGAGTCTCTCTCAAAGCATCATGGTCTAGCTCAGGGGTAGACAATAGTAAATCCGTCAGGAGTGGTTGTGCCTATGGTTGGGTGGAAACAAGCACCCCTTTCAACAATCGCTTCATGAACTCTGGTTTTTTGATAAGTATCTTCATACTCTGTGTACTTAAATGGAAATGGTGATTGAACATATTTATATGTATATGACTAAGTTCTGTGTTGAATGGTTAAGTTAGAAATATGCATTATCTCTCTGTCAACTCTTTCTTTTAAATGGGTGTATGCTTGACTCAACTGAGCAGTTAAACAGTTGTAATATGTAAGCCTGCAATAGTGTCGACGAAATATTTATTGAAATGTTTAAGTCTTGTCAGTCTCTAAAATCTACCCTCGTGGGAATTCCAAGTTCAAACCCTGTGGAAGGAGGATGCCTCCTTCCGATCTTTCACTCGCATGAATGAGGGCTCATGCCCATGTACTTAACCCATTCACAGCTAAAGGAATTAGTGTGTAGCCCACAAGAGTTTTCAAAGGACCCATGTGACCAAGGTCCGGGAACCCTGTGCTAGGCCCGAAAAAAGTTAAGCCTTCTGTCTTTAGAACTCCGGGAGTTCGGAACTCAGCAGTGCTTCGACCCTACCGTTTATAAATTGGCCAAAGGAAACTGATAGTTATGGCTACCCACCAGGTTTACCAATGCCTGACAGTTCCCCTTATCCAGGACAGTTAGACTTTCCCACCATTAAATCTTGATCCACTCATTTATCATGAAGTAATGTGGACCACCGATCTGAGAGTATTCAGGAGCCCCCTTAGCCATTGGATTCATGCCGAGGAAACTTCATAAAAGTCCCACTCCATGAGAACAGGGATGATATATCGTGAAGTAACGTGGACCACTGATCCAAGAGTATTCGGGAGCCCCCTTGGCCATTGGATTCATGCCGAGGAAACTTCAGAAAAGTCCCACTCCGTGAGAATAGGGATGATATATCATCAAACTCCCTGAACACTGAAGTCACGAAATAATGAGAGCCATGGATCTGGAAATCTAGTGGGAATCACTCTCAATCATTAGATCGAACTTAGTGAAGAGGTAGTGCTAATCACTTCGGTGAAGTTCCACTCCGTGAGGAAGATGGAAACTACATGCAAAAACTCTCAAATGATGGAGTTACGAAGTAATGCGAATCATCGATCTAAGGACCCTTTAGGATCCCTCTCAATTGTCCGATCAACCAAGAAGAAGGCCTCATGTACAACACTTCGAAGAAGTCCTACTACAGGAGGAAAGGAGTGTGGAGCGGGTAGAAACCCCTGAATGTCAGAGCTGCGAAGTGACAAGGGCCGTAGATCTAGGAACTTTTCAGGACCTCCCCCGACCGTCATATCTAGGTCATGGTCAGTCTGGTGCTTACCACTTCAGGAGTAAGGAGGAAGACACACCACGGATCCCTCGAATGTCAAAGTTATGAAGTAATGGAGATCGTCGATCTAGGGGTTACATGGACACACCTGGACTGTGATATTGAAGGGCTTGGAAGGCTATCAGTCTAGAGTGACATGGCACAGTGACATCATCTAGGGTGACATGGACCCACGATCAATGTGCCAGGTGTCACCTTGATTCGTACATTTCACAGACCCTATAGGCCCATTAACATGTGACATGTGTCACCCACTGAAGGGGCCACATGTCATCTCCACCCTATTGCGTATCACACTTGCCTCTCACTGCTTGGTCCATTTGGCGGGAGGAGCATGCGGGACCCACCTGTATTTTCCTTCACATTTAGTAAGTCACCATGGGTGAGGGTGGACCCTTTGAGAGTTAGGGAATTCGAGACTCTGGGGGTTTGGGAAGCAGTATCGTGGGTAAGTTAAAAGGTCCAAAGGCTAGAGCCACGTGGAGAGATTTCATAACTTCGGGAGCTAGGAGCTCTAAGAGACTTGGGATGTTAGAACATATGCTCCTTAAGGGGTCAAAGGTTGGATCTACGTGGCAACACCTCAAGATTTTGGGAATTCGGGACTCTGGAGAACATGTGCGTAGAAGAGAAAGGGGACGTTTAGCACTGAAGTGTCGAATGCTAAATTCCCTGCTAGCTTGTGTGTTAGACGAGGATTAAGCCCAGTCGTTGGATTGGTTGATGGATGGACCTTTCCTGTGGGAGGTAGGAACCTAGAGACGATACAAACGAGATGGAGCCATGTGGGAGCCACGTGGCCCTCAACCAATGAACGCTTGAAGAACTTCAGGAAGCCATAAATTGTAAACTAGAGGTCAGTTTTGATCCTGGTAGAAGTCGTTAGAACACTATGGGTGAGTAGAAGAGGATGCAGACCTCAGACAGAGGATTCAAGATTTTTAAGGAAAGAAAAATTTAGATTCCCCATTCCTAAAAAAAGTTTTTAAAGGGTTGGATATGTTACAAATTGGTATTAGAGCATGGCAACAACACTTGGCATGCTTGCACTAATGCACGAGTCACATAAAAATATTATTAGAGAACTTTAAGGGGTAACAGCCTACCTTGCCCCCTTCTATAAGAAGCTTGTCTGAACCTCTACTAAAGAGAGGAATGAAACCTTCTACTGTTGATAGATGTTTTGGAAATCTGCACTATATGTTGCTAATGTTTCCAAATAAAGAAGTTGATTTCACTTTGCAATGATACATGTTGTTCATGAATTAGTAGATTATTAACTAACAATTTTTTTTTTATCAACACTCAAGCAGTCAGTGAGCAGTAGGAAAACTACAACGTAAGGTATGGTGACACACCATGAGTTGGGGGAAAGCTCCCACAATAGAGAGGAAGAATCTAATGAAAAGAGGGTGGTGGAAACCCCTCCATATTTGGCCGAAACTGTAAGAAGCCTCATGGAATAATTACAGAGTTGTAAGATGAAAATGAAAGGCTAATAAAGGAACATGGAAAGCATACTGAAAATAATGCAGTCTTACTACAAAGTCTATTAGATATACAAAGGCAACTGCAACATGGTCTAGCTGCTAGTCATGTGGACATACATCATACTAAAAAAACTCTAAGTCCACTTGAGATTCAAAAACATGGTCCTTAAAGTGGCCACACCAAGTGGATCAGCTCAAGGAATGCCCAACATGGAGCCAAGAGACACTCACCGAAATATTCCTCTGAGGACACTGACAACTCCAAGGAATATTCTAGTGGTAAAACTAGTTCCCATTCCCAGACGAGAAGAAAGAAGAGGAAACATTCCAAGAGTCATGACCCCGAAGAGTTCAAGAAAGCCAAACCACCCACCTTCAATGGAGATATTAAGAAGGGGGAAGAAGCAAAATTTTGGCTACTTAGCTTGAAGAAGTACTTCAGAGTCCATGACTACTCTAAAAACTTAAAGGCTCGTGTTGAAGCTAGGTTTGAAAATTTTCACCTTTAAAACTAAAATTTTTCTCTTTCGGGATTCGGCTTTTCATAAGGTATAATCCTCACTATCAGTCCCAAAGACCGGTGCCGAAGTCCTGAAATGATTTCATTTCTTCGTTATAATTAAAGATAGAAAGCTCAAGTGTTATTAAAGTCTAGACACACATTCTATAAAGTGTTTCAAATCATGATAATTTAAAACCCTAAAGGAGTTAATTAACCATCTTTTAATCTTTCGAGATTTGGGGTTTACTTAGAACAACACCTTTTTAATACATTTTGAATCGAGAAATCCCGATTCCCGATTTCCCGAAGGAAGTGAAAGTCAGTCTTAATCCTGATTAATTAATTTAAAACTAATCCCATCATGATTTCGGGATTTAGTGGTGACATACCTCGTGTAACCGCGATCCCCGAAACCCCGAAACGCGAAGTCCCGACTCAATACGGAAGTTGAGGCTTAAGACTAATCTCATCGCGATTTTGGGATTCAAGGTTTAGTGGTGACATACCTCATGTAACTGCGATCCCCGAAACCCCGAAACGCAAAGTCGCAACTCAAAACTGAAGGATCCCCGAAACCCCGAAGCGCGAAGTCGTGACTCAATACTGAAATTTAAAGAGAACTAACTTCATTTTAAAAATACATTTAATGGTAATTAAACTTCTTAGCTACTTTGTTTTCGACCTCCATCAAAAGAAAATTTTTGAATGTTGATTTTAGAATTGCCGAAATACGGCCACATTAATAACGGATAGATCATGATTTCCGTGACACAAATGCGTATCTCAGAAATATTCTTTGCATTAAAGGTATTAAATTCTTGATAGCCACGCCAACAATTTCACCATAAAATGAGTTAAAAGAAAATTAGAGGTTTGTGTTTTGAAACTTATTCTCGCTTTTTCTATCAGAAGTAAGATAATATAGCCGAGCTTTCACACCTCTCTTCTGTGACAGGTTTTTGTTCCAATACAGAGTCATGGAACCAAAGAAGGGACCCAAGAAGAGTGAAGATACAACTGAGAATTCCAGCCTAGAGGGAGATGTCATATCAGACACCACACTGCATGCTATCGACTCAATTAAATCATGGAGACAAATTTATGAAAATCTGGACTGCGAGATAAAAAAATTCCCCTAACGACTCTGAGAATCACCTTCGGGACATAGAAGAATCAGAACTTCAGAAAATTGCAACACGCCCACGGCTCATGGCGTACAACGACATGATCAGTTGGGATTTGGACAAGGTTGATATTCCAACAAGAAGCATTTTAAATGATCAAGGGGCCATTATCGACTCATTCAGACCCGAACATATCCAGGTTATGTACAAACTCTCACCTAATCCTAATTTCATTTAAAATGCCGAATTTATAGTGGAATTCCAGAGAAAGGAATTCACTGAGGCAGACCAAACTTACCCCGATTTAATTAAAGGTTGGTGGATATGTCCATCAAAATTTAGGGCCGATACCCACCGAATTTATGCCACAGCTTCTTTGAATGAGTACATGGTTTATGTAGCCATGATGCTGTGCAGACTCTTCAGCAAAAACAATCCCTATCATTTCCTCGCAAAATGGGTGCCTTTTTTAGAAGAAGCATCAGAAGGATATAGTTTCAACTGGGACAAGATTTTATCTGATAATATAGCCAAAGAGATTTCGGATTACAGAGCTACAAGAGCCCGAGGTCAACCAGTGGCCTTCTACATGTCAGCACACCTCATGGACGCAATTTGTTTTATGACTCCATTCCCCCTAATGAATTGGAGTTGGAACATAACCTTCCCTAAACCCTATTCATGAATATCACTCTGAGTTATGGGAAGAAAATGCAAAAAATTCGTTTGACGAAATTTTCCATTTCGTGGTGATACCCATGCATAAAATGTTTTTCGGCTGTGATCCTCCTCGCATTTCTGAAGTAGTTTCAAATAACCTCAAGCAAATAGCAGACTGGTTCATTGAAGAAAGCTTCTCCTACATCAGGGTTTATAGGTGCTCAATCCCCCCTCACGCGCTTCCAAAATTCCTTTCGGATAGACTAGTGTGTAGGGAAGTAGCACACCAAATAGTAAAAGGTGGTATTGGAATAGAGCTAAAGGCAACTCAAAAGAAGTCATGGCCAATCTTCCTTGTGCACATCGGGAAATTTTCATTACTAAATTTGGGACATTCTAGGGTGGAAGCAGAGGCACTCAAAGAAGTTAAACTGTTAAATATTGAGTACAAAAGGCATGACCCTTATCAGTTAGTGAACAAACACTTGATACACTACAATATGAAAGCCTATGAACATGAGGAGTCCCCTTGGGACGACATGTTCAAAGGGACCAAGTCTTATAAAGAAGTGTTGGAAAGAGTACAAACACTGTCGTCCGACCTGCAAGTTAGCTTTCAGACCTTTCAGAAGCATCGATGGAGTGGTCTACCCCAAGTACTTGAAGGAGAAGAAATTACTCTCCCCTAGGAGCAAGAAAGCGTTCCACCAAGTTTTGAGTAGGAAGCAAAAAAGAAGGGAAATCTCAAAAAGGCCCTACAGGATACAGAAAGGCCTCCACCAAGCACAAAGACGGAAGCAGAGAAAAGGTCAGGGAGACCTCCCAAGTTCGGTAAGCCTACTCCCACTTCATCACTAGGGGTCGATGTCAACACACCTAAGGCAGTAGGAGGGAAAGGATCTACGGGGCTAGGGAGTCCCATAGGTTCCTTAACCCCCTTACAATCCACTTTTGGACTCCCACAGACAAGAGTTCTATTTGTTGATGACCTTACCTCCATTCCCATAGACGAGATTCCTCCTTCCGATTATTTTTTTAGTAGAAAAAGGAAGGCCATCCTGAAATAGGAGATGCATAAGAGGGAGGGGAACATGGCTAAAAAAAATAAAGTCTTGATAGATGGACAAAATTTGGAAGAAGAAGATTTCGCTACAAAGATAGCAGGTTCCATAGGAGCCATGGCAACAACTAACTTTTTTACTGTGGGAAAAATGATAACCAAGATAAAGAAGAGTGATAAAATCATAGCACAATTACGAGAGAAATTAAAGAATGCCGAGGAAAGCATTAGAGAAGAAATGAGTAAAAGCTTGGAGAAGACAAGGGCCACCGAAAGGTTAGAGGTTCAATCACTAAAAATGAGTTTGGACGAAATGAGCCAGGAAATACAAATAAGTCAGCTACAAATTACTCAACAAAAAGAGCACAATGAAATAGTTGTAGGCTAGACTAATATCGACGGAAGATCAGATTATAGACCTAAAATATTTCTAGGCCTAGTCACTGGAAGTGCATTCAAAAATAGAAATTGAACAACAAAAATTGATTTCCAAGATAGAAATTGTTCAGAATTACTTTCAAGGAGTAGATAATGCCTTTGATAATATTATCCTAAGGGAAAAAGAAGATAAAGCAACGAGGATTACTCTCCAAAAGGCAATTATATATTCAACAGGTGAAGAGGTACCCAAAACTACGAAAGTATCAGCCACATAGCAAATCAGAGGAGACATCATGCTCAAGTTATGGGAAAACAACATAACTGAAAGAAAAAGAATAGCCAAAGAAATCAGAGATGACTGTGAAGAAGTTTTTGATCTTTTAGACAAAGGGTCATTAAATATTGGAAAAGGTAATTGTACAGGACTTTTGGGACAGATCAATATTGTAAGACATCAATTAAATTTTAGGGAGAATTTGAGTGAAATCCAAATGGAAATTTCACAACTAAGAAAAATCGATCTCACCCTAATGGATAGGTTGTTAATTGAGCCTAACTTAAAGCTTCAGTCAGTAAATTTTACAGATAAAGGAATTGATGACCGTCTTTCCAAGATTCAGAGAAAGGTTTATCTGTTTGAGGCAAGAGATCTTCCAGAACCCCCCAGAAATTTTACACAGTTCCTGGAGAGATGCATTAAATGTATCGAATCAAAAGAAGGAGAGTCGTCAACAAAGTAAAAGTATTATTTGGAAGAGATTTACTTCAAAGAAAATGGAAAAATGGAGAAGATCGTGAAAACGGTTTTGGATCTATTTTTTAACAAATAGTTAGTCTCTAAGAATTAGGAAATCACGAACCGTCCTAAGATTGGTGGTTTTGTATAAATGTAATTTTTCAAGACTAAGAAGTGGCTTTTTTCTGGATGAATTGTAAGAAAGAAAAACTTC
>ML785861.1:292707-332870 GCA_009831015.1 Picea engelmannii
ATTAACTTAAAATGAGATTCTTCTTAAATTGATGCCTCATTTTTGTTATACAACTACATGTTTCCTTTTTCTTCATTCCGTACACTGTCTCCTTTAAATTTGACTTAGATACTAGAAAAGGCCTTTATTTCTATTATACTATTGATTCATAATTTGGAAGTTCTATTTTTATAAATTCGAACCAAAAATTTGCTACCCTTGAAAATATTTTTGATTTACAAAAAAGAAACCCTTAGCTTTCATGACTGTTCTAGTTACCAGACAACCCAATATAGAACCCGGTCTAACAGATCAAACAAGCATTGCGTTAAACCTATTCAATACCATCTTACAAACAACAAATACACGGGTAGAACTTGAAAGATCGTGAGTTGCAATTGAAAGGGATATTAGCATTCAAGAACAATGGGAAGCTAGACAGAGACAGTTAAGGAACCAATTGTGATCTTGGTTTCCTTTAAACTAGTTCTTTTTACCCATTAATTATCTCTACCTTTTCGGATGCCTTGACGATATACTTTAGAGCCTTAAAGTATAAACTCAGGAACAACAACTTGGATAGTCATTTTCAACCTGAATGCGAAAGATTCCATTTGGTGGGAGGACCTTAGGAATGTGAAAGGAATACATGAGAAGTAATTGTCATAGAAACAATTTGAGAAATACTTCAAGAATAAGTATCTATTAGAAAAGTAATTTGATGGGAAGACCAAGGAGTTCTATGAACTCAAGCTGGTACAAGTCACCATAGATGAATATATCAACAAATTTCTTGACATGATGAGGTATGTTCCCTACATAAAGGATGAAAAAGTAAAGATTCAACGATTTATTAGTGGATTTCCTCAATCCTACCGGGATAGAATTGAGTTTGATGAGACAAAGACTTTATAAGATACTATTTGAAAGGCAAGGTATTTCTATGAGCAATTCAAGAATAATAAAGAACCCCATGAAGATTGGAAGAATAAAAAAAATTAGGGATTCAAGAAGAAGGGGTTTACATCCTCAAGATTTAAGAACCATGGGAAAATCTCCAGGTTGAGCCTTCCTATTAGAAGTGTGTATCAAAAAAACTTTCCATCCTAGAGTGGAAATAAACCATTCGGAGCAGTCCCAAGTAAGACTGATAACACAAAGAGAGAACCCTTGAAATGTTGGGGTTGTGGGAGAAGAACATTTGTTGAGGGGCTATCCACAGAGGAAACATAACAATAGGAGGGTCTACAATGTCCAAGAGGCCACCACAGTCAATGATGTGGTGAGGAGCATGCCACAAATTTATACAGCCTTGGATAATAGACAAGTTGACCACCAAGATTTAGTGGTGGATATGGAAGGTATGATTTCCAACCATCCTGTTTCCATTTTAATTGACCTTGGTTCTAATTTGAGTTATGTTACCCCTCAAACTATTGAGAAATGTAAATTGTAGCAAGTTAAACATGCTAAATCTTGGCTGGTGCAACTGCCCACTAAAACCAAAAGGAAGGTAACAGATGCCATACCAACATGCCAATTCATTATGAGTGGATTGCCCACCCAAGCAAACCTAAACATACTTCCTTTAGGATCTTATGACCTGATGATTTGCATGGACTAGTTGGCTACCCATAAAACCAAGCTGGATTGTTACAATAAAACTTTGGAGTGTGACAATGAAGAAGGGAGAAAGGTAACCCTACAAGGGATTCAAAATATTTTCTCAATGAGATAAATATCAACACTTCAAGTGAAGAAGTACTGCAGAAAAGGATGTCATTTGTATGCAATACAAGTGYTGGACTTTGTTGAGGATGAAAAACCAAGCCTAGAGGACCATCCCATATTGAGAGAGTATAAATATGTGTTCCTAGAAGAGTTACTGGGTCTACCTCCAAGAAAAGATATTGAATTTTCAATAAAATTTTCAATAGTTACTGGGTCTACCTCCTCGATCAATACATTCTCTTTTATCGAAGTCCACACTCCTACTACTGAACACTTTGATGAATGTCTTGTGTATCCTGATTTAACCCTCGTCAATTCTCCGATATATTCATCTTACAAGCCTGGAGAAACAAGTTCTCTTCACCTTGGGCCTTCTTTTTCCAGTTTCCTGTGCCTTGACAATCAGTTCCCCACAACCTTTCTGTCACATTCAAGTACAACACAAGTTTAAATCTCAAATCTATCAATGGTTGCACACAGAGGTGCGGGTGCTGGAGGCAGTGCTGTAGGTGGTGCCGCAGGCAGCCAAGTACATCTCCCTAGAATTGTTTCTAAGGTGGCTGCCAGATATGCACCTCTTGTCCTCCCGGTTCCCCTACATGACCTTCCAGAAAATTACATGAAAAATCTCCCAAAATTTACAGGGGAAGGCGATTTAACCGCACAAGAGCACATCAATTTCTTTGACCAATTCACCAATATCCTAGGACTCGAACACGAAGATGTCTACTCTAGACTCTTAGTACAAACTTTTGAAGGGCATGTCAAAACCTGGTTCTGAGGCTTAGCAGTGGGATCTTTAAGGTCATATGATGAACTCGAAAGTTCTTTCATCAGGCAATGGGGAGAAAGAAAAGATCACCTCTATTATCTGACTGAATTCAGGGCTCTTAGAAAGAAAATTTTTGAATCAGTTCTCGAGTTTACCCAAAGATTTAATAAATTGTTCAATAAAATTCCCATCGAGGTCAAACCTTCTCAGCCTGCAGCGAAAGTAACTTTTGTTGGAGCTTTCAACCCCAATTTCGCCTTACTATTGAGAGAGAGGAGATCAATAGACCTCACCAAGATGCAAGACGATGCCCTAGAAATCAAATCAAACATGATGGCTTCAGGAAAGCTAAAAACCAAAAAGGAGGCTGGGAACAAAGAAACCAGAAGATACAGAGAACAAGGAGGATCTTCAGGGTCAGGAAGATCTTTGGGAGACAATATGGACGACATGGCTAGGATAATTAAAGAACTGTCTAATAAGATTTCGAAAATGGAATTAGGCAGACTAAAAATGACCATTTTCCTAGAAAGGATTTCAGAAGGAATCCCAACCCTCAAATCCCACAAAGAAAGATTAAGAATGAGGATCAGAAAATCCCAACCCCCTTCAAGAGTGAAAACTTCATTGGAGAGGAAGATTTAGAAGATCTTGAGGAATTAGAGGAAGATATAAACAATCTGGGTGATGATGAGCCACAACCCTATTTATTAAGACAAGATTATGAAAAAATCTTAAATAAAGAAAATAGATTGGAAAATGACCTAAACGATAGTACTTCTGAAGATTTGACCTACCAGGGTATTGCTGATGGTATAATGGCAGAGCTTCAATAGAAGTACAATCTACGGCCTAGAAATAGGAGTGTTACAATCACCCAAAAGAAGAAGATCTTGCCGAGGAGCGAGACAGATGAGATAGTTTCAAAAAATGTTGAAAAACAAACTGTAAAAACCGACCAAACTGACACACAACCTACCAAGACTAAGGTAGCTAAAACACTCACAGTCAAAACATCGAAAGCGAAAGCTCCTGCAACTAAAACAAAAACTTCACCACAAAAGAAAGCTGATAAGAAGGGAGTCGAAGCCCAAAACATTGAGAATGACAAAATTGTGGGAAATTTCTATCTGGAAAACGAAATCAATAAAATCAAGATCCCCATACCTCTTGTCGAGCTAGAAAAAAACCCAACGTACAGAAAATAAATTGCCAAGTTGATTAGTTTTTCGGAAGATGAAAGCCAAGCCGACGTCACTAACTTAGAAGACGACAAGCCGAACATAGTTTTTGGCCCTCATTTCGAAGGCGACAAAGACACTGTTGCTCCCTTCTATATCACGTTAACCTTGTTCGACCAACTACTCCATAACTATATGCTTGATTCTGGAGCATCCCACTATGTAATACCTAAAGACATTATGGATAAATTGGGCCTCGAAATTACTAGGCCTTATGGAGATTTATATTCTTTTGATTCTAAAAAAGTTAAATTTATAGGCATCATTAAATACTTGGTGGTAAATCTGGCTCAAATACCTGCGAAAAGCATTCTCATGGATGTAGTGGTTGTCGATATCCCTCCGAAATATGGTATGTTGTTATCTAAATCCTGGGGTGCCAAGGTTGGGGGGTCCCTCCAGCTTGACATGACATATGCTACGATCCCAGTTTTTGGAGGACAGTTCACATGCATGTACAGAGAGACCAGGTTAGTGTTCAAGGTAAGTGATCCGCGCAACCCGAATAATCACCCTGTATATATTGTTGATCATGATCTAGGTAATTGTATCTTATCCTTTGACGATGATATTGTCTTAGGTATAGATGAAAGTTGTACAGAAGAAAAAACAGAAAAAGAAAAAAATAAACAAAGTGTATATAGCATTGGTGTGTGGAATATGTTTTTTGACGGTGCTTCATCTTACCTTGGAGCCGGAGCAGGGGCACTCCTTGTGGCCCCCTTTTTCCTATAGACTCCAGTGGAATGTGGACCACACTAATAACGTATGTGAGTATGAAGCCTTAGTATTAGGGTTGGAAGCCGCTAGGAGAATGAAAATAAAAAACCTCGAAATCTTTGGTGATGCCGAGATAATCGTAAAATAGGTAAACCGACAGTACCAAGCCAAACATCCCAGGCCTAGGTCTTACAGGAATTGCATCTGGGATCTGATCGAAAATTTCTTCTCCTTGGTCTAAATCCACTACATTCCAAGAACTGAAAACCAACAGGCCGATGCGTTAGCCAAAGCATCCTCAACCTTCACACCTCCCACTGCTTTCAAACTAAAATATCATATACAAATGAGACACTGACCTTCCATACCAAATAACATACAACACTGGTAAGTTTTTGAGGATGATGAACAACTGCGTAAATTTTTAGAATCAATAGAAGAGTTTGTTGAAACTCATGCCGACCAAGAAAACCAAAATGATCTTGTTTGGATCATGCAGGAAGGGGAAGACCCCCAAGAATTTCACGATAAAATCACCAATCATCGTATGCTTGTTCTAAAAAATAACTAGATCCCCAAGGGCCTGATTCCCTTGGAAAGGTTATTTAATCAAGAGGATATCCCATTAAGATCCACCTCACAACCGCAACCTGAAGAGGTTGAGGACTGTGACATAGGTACCAAAGAAAACCCTCGGTTGGTGAAACTGTCCAAATACCTGTCCCCATAAAACAAAAGTAAATACACTGAGTTGCTTAGAAAGTATAAAGACGTTTTCGCTTGGTCTTACAACGAATTGAGAACTTATGATACTTCCATAATTGAACATAAAAATCCTCTGAAACCTAGTGTCAAGCCTTTTAAACAGAAACTCAGACAGATAAACCCTATTATGCTACTAGTAATTGAAAAGGAAGTCAAAACACTCTTGGACGCCAAAATCATCGTCCCACTAAGATATTCCGAGTGGGTGGCTAATTTAGTCCCAGTAAGAAAGAAAAATGGCGAAATTAGACTGTGTGTCGATTTTAGAACCCTGAACTGATCATCACTCAAAGACAATTATCCATTTCCTAAGATGGACCACGTTTTAGAGAGAGTAGTTGGATCTAACAGAATGTCAATGATTGATGGTTTTTCAGGTTACAATCAGATCGCAGTACACCATGATGATAAGGAAAAAACAACGTTCACTACCACTTGGGGTACCTTCATGTACGATAAAATGCCTTTCGGCTTGATGAATGCAGGGGAAACCTTCCAACGAGCCATGGACATTGCCTTCATGGGTGAGAAAGATAAATTCATTGTTATCTATCTCGATGATCTGACCATTTTTCAAAATCTGATGCGGAACATCTAGTGCACCTAAAGCAAACTTTAGAGAAATGTCGTAAATTTGGTTTGTCCCTCAATCCCAAAAAATCTCATTTCGCTATGCAAGAAGGTAAGATATTGGGTCATGTAGTGTCAAAAGATGGAATCAAAATCGATCCTAAAAGAATTGAGGCAATAGATACTATAAATATCCCTAGAAATGTAAAAGAAATCCAATCCTTCCTAGGAAAAATAAATTTATTGAGAAGATTTATCCTTAACTTCACTGAAATTGTGAAGCTAATCACATATATGTTGAAAAAGAACAGTGATATGAAGTGGACAAGTGAAGCCAAAGAATCTTTTCAATGAATTGATGTAGGAGCATCTCTCCACGTTAGTCAGCCAGCCAACCAGCCACGTCAGCGCATGCATTCAAGGATGAAGAGAGGCGCAACCCTCGTTTTCAAATTTGAATTTGAATGTAATTAAATGTTTTAGGTTGTTGAGCCATGAAGTCGTGCCTTTGTGTAGGCATTAGAGTAGGTAGGCCTTTAATGTTTGTAAGGCTGAGATCTAGATCCAGATGGTGGACTAGACAACCCATTCAATGTAATTGAATAGGGTAGGTAGATTGGAGGGAAGAGCTCGAAGAGCCCCCTCATGTAAAAGATCAATTTCGATCTCATTTTGGTAGCAGTTGTAATAGTGTGAGAGGATAGAGCATAGAGAAGAGAAGAGAAGAGACGAGATCTTGTTACAGGCCGTGCTCAGGAACACCTTGTACAAAYAGACATTTGCCATTTAATATAAACAAAAGTTTTTCAGTTTTGATCGGAAAAGCCACAGTGTAGTCATTAGATTGTCGACGTTTCAGATCCAGATCAGGATCCATATTCAGGACAAAAAGCCTGGGTTTTAAGAGAAAGGGAAGAGCTGGTATAAATACTAGAAGTGGGAAATTTTATTAGTGTCGGCTAAGTAGAATTAATTAATAGATTTATCTTATAAAAAATATCGCTAGGGTTTCTTAAATTTTTATTAAAGGTTATGATAATTTTAGGGTTTTTTTATTTATAAATATATATATATATATATAATTATGTTTTGGGGTTTTGTTTGAGATAAATTAAAGTGTTAATTCTAGGGTTAGGTTAATAAGGAGTGCTTGTCTAGGGTTTAATATTAGGGTTTTTTATGTTAAAAGGAAATTAATGGGTTCTAATTAGTTTAAGGTAATGTACTAAGGTCTCTAAATAAATTTCAGTTTTTCCTGCATATTTTTGGTGTTAAAATGAATGTCTGTGTGTTTTCTTTTATGCTGCAGATGTATGCTAGACATTTGCAGGGAGTTGTTTGATTTTCAGGATTGAGAGCTTCTTTGTGGTTTCATACTAGGAGGGTGTGACAAAGTACTTCGGTCTCTGGATACCAGTGCATAGTTGCACTTTTGAACTCTGTGGAGTCAGACAAAGACGTGTCAGGAGGGCACCACAGCTGAAATAAAAAATTCAAGAGGAAGACCTCAAGGTTGTTGAATACCTTGGAGGCAAGGCTGTGTATGAGAAAACACAGTTGTAGAAAGAATCACTAAGGATTCTGAGAGCTCTGCCAAGTGGGCATTGAGCAGGTGTAAGGAGGACACAGAAGACATAACTGCTGGATGTTCTGTAAGAAGATACTCTGCCAAGTGGGCATTGAGTAGGTGTGCAGATAGGCACAGGAGAAAATAACTCTTTGAGTTCTGAATTTGAAGAAGAATCCAAGAAGAGGGATCTTCACAGGGTTGCTAAACACCCTGAACTCTCAACAAAAGGTTGCTTGAGTAGACTGAGTTCCAGGAGAGCCTTGTAATTCTCCATCTGTAGGAGAAGGAAAGAAGATTTATTCCCTTAAGTTCTGAGGAGCAGGAAAGCTCAGAAGAGAAAACACCTTTGCGTGCGTGCAAAGACTCTGCAAGGAGTGCAGGAGTTGTGGAAACCTCTTAAGGTTTCAGAGAAGGCCAAAGCTCAGGAGGGTTAGTTCTTTAGGTGCACGAAGCCGTAGCTGCAAGGAGTGCAGAGGCTAATGAACTCCTTGAAGAGTTCAGAGTTTTTAAAGCTCAGGAGGAACAATTCTTTTATATGTGCGCAGGTGAGAACTCACGATCGTGGAGCTCGCAGAAACAGAGTAAAGGTTGAGGCCTTTGAGAATTCAAAATTCTTCCAAATTTGAGAAGAAAGCACAGAAGCTCGAGAGGAGCAATAGTTGCTATCAGATCAGCCAAGAAGATCTGGACCGTGGATTCATGCCCAGGCATCGTAGAAAAGGCACAGCGGGAGAATAGGTCTGAGCCGTCAGATCTAGGTACATGAACCAACAGCCATTGGATCTGTCGAGAGTTGCACGAGGTTTAAGTCCTCACGTGAAGGGCAGCAGAAGCGAAGTCCCGAGAAGGAGATAGTATCAGGATATCAGCATTTGGGAGTTCGGGAGTTCAGAGGACGAGAGTCCGGGCACTCGACCTCAGAAATAGCGAAAGGGTGAATTAGATCAGAGCCATCCATCTACGGAAGGACATGTGTCACGGAATCATCCGTTTCAGAGATTCGAGCACTAGGATTCACAGAGGTGAGTGCATAGAATTCATGAGTGGCGAAGTGGTGAAAGAATCCGAGCCATTCTTTTGGGAGAAGACACGTGTCACGAGATCACCCATATCGGGGATTTAGACATCGGAGGCCAGAGGAGGAAGTCTTTCGACTTCACGAGTGGCGAAGCTGCGAGAAGATCACAGCCGTCCATCTGAGGAGGACAAGTGGCAAAGATCAAGATATCTCGCTAACTCGGAGGTTCGCAGGGCGAGGGCCCAAAGGTTGGGTGCTCCAAGTCACGAAGTCGCGAGGAGCGAGGAGCGAGGATAGCCGTTGGATCCAGGTCACGGGAGGGTCGTTGGATCAGGAACCCCATCACATTTCGTGCATTCAGGAGTTCAGAGGTTGAGAGAGGTCACTTCCGACTGTAGAAGTCGTGAAAGTGCCAAGAGCCGAGGCTTGTGTGGACACGTGGCAAAATCGCAAGGTGGGCTCGTGGAATAGACAGGCAGACACGCATTGTTCATTGAAGGGAGTCAACACTACGTTGACTTTTCGTGTCTCGGGGGTTCATAAGATAAGGGGACGGAAGTCCAACTTTTTGACTTACGAAGTGGCGAAAGGCGAGAAGCACTAGTGTTTAGCCTAGCCGATGGTCATGCGCGGAAGGTGCTAACAGAGGAAGAGCTATAGCCATTTCGGCATTTCACGTATCGACACTTCGGGGGTCTAGAGGACAAGAGGTCGAGCGCTTGGGTTGCGAAACCCTGAAATAAGGTTAGGGTCATATGTGAAGTGGTTGTGTGGGCCAAGACGTAGCCCTGAGGGCTAGTTGCCGACAGAGGTGTTTCGGTATATCAATAAATCGGTGATCGGGAGGTAAAGAGGACAGAGGATTTCTGTCATTGGGATTAAAGAAACCCCGAAGCCCGAAATTGCATTTCCTGTTGAGGAAAGGGCAGCGGTCATGTGAAGACGACTGTGGAGGTAAAAGAAGGACTTGTGGATTGGGTTTTAACAGAGATTCCAGTGAGGAATCAAAGAGCTGCTTCGGCTCGAAGGTGAAATTGGAACAATCCTTAAAATCGGGAGGTCAGGCGTGGGACCTGCTGAGGTAGGTGCCTGGGTGTAGCGTCATCATGAATCAAAAAAGTTATCAGCGAAGCACCAATCTTAGCAAGTCCTGATTACACAAAAGAATTTCTAATTTTTTCCTTCACCTCCGAACACACTATCGCATCTGTATTGTTACAGAAAAATGAAGAAGGCTTTGAACAACCCATTGTTTTTTTCAGTAAAAGTATGAGAGACTCTAAGTTGAAATATAATATACTAGAAAAACAAGCTTACCCAATGGTAAAGGCTCTCAAGGCTTTCAGAACATACGTATTACATTCGAAGATCATAGCCTATGTTCCTACAAGCTCAGTCAAAGACATACTGGTTCAACTAGATAGTGATGGGAGAAGAGGCAGATGGTTAGATAAGATTCAAGAGTTCGATCTTGAAGTCAAACCAACAAAACTCATTAAAGGCCAAGGTATGGATAAATTGTTGGCCGAATCGAACTTGCAGGCACTTGGAATAAATCAGCTACAAGAAGACGAGAGTTCTCTAGAAATAAATGAACTTGATTTCACTACTCCTACGGTTGAGATTGAAGACAGGTTTTCTTCTTTAGTCTGGTATCATGATATTGTTTCTTATCTATTGACCCTTCAATGTCCCAGTGAATTAACCCCATCTAAATCTAGGACACTGAAGCTGCATGCTATAAAATATTGTATTATAGACAGAAAACTATTTTGGAAGGACCCCCTGGGTTTTTTGCTGAGTTGCTTGGTCGAGACCAAAACTAAAAAGGTTATAGACAAGTTCCATGAGGGAGTGTGTGGAGGACACCACACTTGGCGAGCCACAACTTATAAAATATTAAGAGCTGGATATTACTGGCCCAAACTTTTCACAAATGTAAATACTAAAGTCCAAGATTGTGTTCCCTATCAGTTGTTTACAGGTAAACATAAAATCCCAACTTTACCTCTAATTCCAGTTAAAGCCGAAGCCCCTTTTCAACAATGGGGCCTCGATTTTATCGGAGAGATTCACCCACATTCCAGTGCTCAGTACAGGTGGATTCTAACTGCAATGGACTATTTTACTAAGTGGGTGGAAGATATTCCCATGATAAACATGACCGACACAGTTGTAATCAACTTTCTGGAAGAAAACATTTTATCCAGATTCGGCTATCCCCAAAAAATAGTCACCGACAATGCACAAGCTTTCAAATCGATGGCTATGGTAATGTTTTGCCAAAAATTTAGCATCATATTAGGACACTCCACAACTTATTATCCATAGGGCAACGGTTTAGTTGAATCATCTAACAAAATTCTAACAACTGTGATAAAAAAAATATTGACTGACAACAAGAAGACGTGGCATATTGATTTGATATATGCTCTATGGGATAACAGGATAAGTACCAAAAGGGCGATCATAATGTCCCCTTTTTAGATTGTTTATGGTACCGATGTTATTTTACCAATCAATCTAGCTCTACCTATAATGAAAATTTGGAAAGACTCAAACGAAGAACCTAACGACATTACCAGGAGAGCAAACTAGTTGGTCGAAGTTTAGCAAAATAGGATTGAAGTAAACAAAAAGTTACAGAGATATTAGGATAATATGAAGGCTTTGTTTGATCAGAAGGCTAAGGATAGAGATTTCCTCCCTGGAGATCTGGTACTAAAATGGGAAGCCAGAAGAGAAGACGCTAGCAAACACGACAAATTCAACTCGATCTGGTCCGACCCTTATAGAGTCTTGACCTCAAAAGGAGAAAATGATTTTTCATTAGAAAATCTAAATGGAGATATTCTAAGCACCCCTATAAATGGGCGATATCTTAAACACTACATGCAGTAATACGTTTTCAAACTTTCATTGTATATACCGATTTGTTTTCACGTTTTCTTTATTAGTCACATTGCTTTCGGTAGATTAATATATATATATATATATATATATATATATATATATATATATATATATATATATATATAAAGCAAGATTTTTCAGAGGATGCAAATACAAAGCAGTTCAAATCTAGTAGTTCACAGAGTTAGTATGAGTGTGTTTGATAGTTCTCAGTTGTTCACAGGAAAAGCGTGAGGACTCAAGAGACCAATTTTACTACAGGGGTAATCCACATGTATAACCATGATACATACTTGCCCTAAAGGTAATGAGTAAACAATCTTCTGGCTGTAAATACAACGAACTATTAAGGTATGAACTCTAACCCGAGAACATGAGTTAAAAATATCCTAAGAGGTACAAGTGAACGAGATGCTGATTATATATATATATATAAATAAATGATTAATACTCGTTAGCACTCCCAAGTTTCCGAGGTTCTCTCACCTTTCCACTTCGATCACTATCAAGCTTACTCTTCACCCAATCTTGTTTTTCTCCCTTTAAGTCTCATCTTAATTTCGGAAATGTTCAAACTAACTTTCGAAGAAAAGATAGGTAAAATCCTTTGTTTTTCCTAAGCCTTGGATGAACTGGAAGTATGCCTGGGCTAATCTTAACCTTTTTAGTCCTTCTACTAGAAATAAAAAGATCATTTTCGCTCAAGTAAAGTCCCTAAAAAAAAAAAAAAGAAAAAAAAAAAGGTGTTAATAAATTTTCCCTGAGATTCTCCATAAAGTTAGAGTGTTTGAGGGCCCAAAGTAGATCAATCCAGAGATTTTTAATAAGTTGATAGAACTTTGCTATAATAATTTTTTTTTTTCCCTGAGTATGTTACATACTTATTGATTTCCCCAACTTCATAACAAATATGTATAGAAAGAGATGGTGAAAGGAAATTCGTTATCGATTGCCCCCATCTAATATAAAGAGATGATGAAAGGAAATTCATTATATGATTTCCCTCATCTCAACATTTAAATGCTAAAATTAATGAAGTGGTGAAAGGAAATTCAATGTGGAAAATTTGATAACTTCACCGAGGTACTGAACATGCCTGCTGACAGTGAAGCAATGTCTCCATAATGGACAAAGCTGTTATACACAAATTGCAAGATGCTCTGGTATTTTTCTTCTTTAAGCCAGATTACACTCTAAGATTATGGGATTCCAGATTACACTCTAAGAGTCTCTCGATGCGAACGACCAAATAAAAACTGGTAGAACGACTAATCTTGTTTTGATTATCTTGCACAAGTCCGAGGTCGGTTTTAGAAAGGGAAATCCAAGTGATCCTATTTCGAGGTTGTCAAACACTTTAGTTTGGAAAGTTTTCTGAAGTTAAGGTTGGGATCTTTATCCCCTTAGTAGCTTTTGTAGCTATGTCTCATAGACCGAAATAAGTCCGCCCGTTCTCCTCGTCCCGCAAGGAGACGAGGTCCCCAATTGGAGCCTATGTTGAAGCTAGGTTTGAAAATTTTCACCTTTAAAACTAAAATTTTTCTCTTTCGGGATTCGACTTTTCATAAGGTATAATACTCACTATCAGTCCCAAAGACCGGTGCCGAAGTCCCGAAATGATTTCATTTCTTCGTTATAATTAAAGACAGAAATCTCAAGTGTTATTAAAGTCTAGACACACATTCTATAAAGTGTTTCAAATCGCGATAATTTAAAACCCTAAAGGAGTTAATTAACCATCTTTTAATCTTTCGGGATTTGGGGTTTACTCAGAACAACACCTTTTTAATACATTTTGAATTGAGAAATCCCGATTCCCGATTTCCCGAAGAAAGTGAAAGTCACTCTTAATCTTGATTAATTAATTTAAAACTAATCCAATCATGATTTCAGGATTTGGGGTTTAGTGGTGACATACCTCATGTAACCACAATCCCTGAAACCTCGAAACGTGAAGTCCTGACTCAATACGAAAGTTAAGGCTTAAAACTAATCTCATCGCGATTTCATGATTCGGGGTTTAGTGGTGACATACCTCATGTAACTGCGATCCCTGAAACCCCAAAATGCAAAGTCACAACTCAATACTGAAGGATCCCCAAAAC
Source organism: Picea engelmannii (assembly GCA_009831015.1). Classification (NCBI taxonomy): domain Eukaryota; kingdom Viridiplantae; phylum Streptophyta; class Pinopsida; order Pinales; family Pinaceae; genus Picea; species Picea engelmannii. Next base: position 306,092 of record ML785861.1, read on the forward strand.
CCCGAAGCGAGAAGTCATGACTCAATACCGAAATTTAAAGAGAACTAACTTCATTTTAAAAATACATTTAATGGTAATTAAACTTCTTAGGTACTTTCTTTTCGGCCTTCGTCAAAAGAAATTTTTTGAATGTTGATTTTAGAATTGGCGAAATACGACCACATTAATAATGGATAGATCGTTATTTCTGTGACACAAATGAGTATCTCAGAAATATTCTCTTCATTAAAGGTATTAAATTCTTGACAACTGCGTCAGTACTTTCACCATAAAATGAGTTAAAAGAAAATTAGAGGTTTATGGTTTGAAACTTATTCTCGCTTTTTCTATCAGAAGTAAGATAATATATCCGAGCTTTCACACCTCTCTTATGTGACAGGTTTTTGTTCCAATACAGAGTCATGGCACCAAAGAAGGGACCCAAGAAGAGCGAAGATACAACTGAGAATTCCAGCCTAGAGGGAGATGTCATATCAGACACCACACCGCATGCTATCGACTCAATTAAATCATGGAGACAAATTTATGAAAATCTGGACTGCGAGATAAAAAATTCCCCTAACGACTCCGAGAATCACCTTCGGAACATAGTAGAATCAGAACTTCACAAAATTGCAACACGCCCACGACTCATGGCATACAACGACATGATCAGTTGGGCTTTGGACAAGGTTGATATTCCAATGAGAAGCATTTTAAATGATCAAGGGGCCATTATTGGCTCATTCATACCTAAACATATCCAGGTTATGTACAAACTCTCACCCAATCCTAATTTCATTTACAATGCCGAATTTATAGTGGAATTCCAGAGAAAGGAATGCACTGAGGCAGACCAAACTTACCCTGATTTAATCAAAGGTTCGTGGAGATGTCCATCAAAATTTAGGGCCGATACCCATGAAATTTATGCCATAGCTTCTTTGAATGAGTACATCATTTATGTAGGCATGATGCTGTGCAGACTCTTCGGCAAAAATAATCCCTATCATTTCCCCGCAGAATGGGTGCCCTTTTTAGAAGAAACATCAGAAGGATATAGTTTCAACTGGGACAAGATTTTATCTGATAATATAGCCAAAGAGATTTCAGATTATAGAGTTGCAAGACCCTGAGGTCAACCAGTGGCCTTCTACATGTCAGCATACCTCATGGACGCAATTTGTTTTATGACTCCATTCCCCCTGATGAATTGGATTTGGAACATAACCCACCCTAAACCCATTCACGAATATCACTCTGAGCTATGGGAAGAAAATGCAAAAAATTCGTTTTACGAAATTTGCCATTTCATGGTGATGCCCATGCATAAAATGTTTTTTCGGCTGTGACCCTCCTCGCATTTCTGAAGCAGTTTCAAATAACCTCAAGCAAATACCAGACTGGTTCATTGAAGAAATCTTCTCCTACATCAGGGTTTATGGGTGCTCAATCCCCCCTCACGCGCTTCCAAAATTCCTTTCGGATAGACTAGTGTGTAGGGAAGTAGCACACCAAATAGTAAAAGGTGGTATTGGAATAGAGCTAAAGGAAGCTCAAAACAAGTCCTGGCCAATCTTCCCTGTGCACATCGGGAAATTTTCATTACTAAATTTGGGACATTCTAGGGTGGAAGCAGAGGCACTCGAAGAAGTTAAACTGTTAAATATTGAGTACAAAAGGCATGACCCTTATCAATTAGTGAACAAACACTTGATACACTACAATATGAAATCCTATGAACATGAGGAGTCCCCTTGGGACGACATGTTCTGAGGGACCAAGTCTTATAAAGAAGTGTTGGAAAGAGTACAGACACTGTCGTCCGACCTGCAATTCATCTTTCAGACCTTTTAGAAGCATCGACGGAGTGGTCTGCCCCAAGTAATTCAAGGAGAAGAAATTACCCTCCCCCAGGAGCAAGAAAGTGTTCCACCAGGTTTTGAGCAGGAAGCACAAAAGAAGGGAAATCCCAAAAAGGCCCTATAGGATACAGAAAGGCCTCCACCAAGCAAAAACACTGAAGCAGAGAAAAGGTCAAGGAGACCTCACAAGTCCGGTAAGCCTCTTCCCACTTCATCACCAGGGGTTGATCTCAACACGCCTAAGGAAGCAGGAGGGAAAGGAAATACAGAGCTAGGGAGTCCCATAGCTTCCTTAACCCCCTTACAGTCCACTTTTGGACTCCCACAGATGGGAGTTCTATTTGTTGATGACCTTACCTCCATTCCCATAGATGAGATTCCTCCTTCCGATTATTTTTTCAGTAGAAAAAGGAAGGCCATCCTAAAATAGGAGATGCATAAGAGGGAGGGGAACATGGTTAAAAAAAATAAAGTCTTGATAGACGGACAAAATTTGGAGGAAGAAGATTTTGCTACAGAGATAGAAGGTTCCATGGGAGCCATGGAAACAACAAACTTTTTTTACCGTGGGAAAAATGATAACGAGGATAAAGAAGAGTGATAAAATCATAGCACAATTACGAGAGCAATTAAATAATGTTGTGGAAATCATTAGAGAAGAAATGAGTAAAATCTTGGAGCAGACAAGGGCTGCTGAAAGTTTAGAGGTTCAATCACTCAAAACGAGTTTGGACGAAATGAGCCAGGAAATAAAAACAAGTCAGCTACAGATTACTCAGCAAAAGGAGCATGCATAACAATTGCAGGCTAGAATAATATCGATGGAAGATCAGATTATAGACCTAAAAGCTTTCCAGGCCCAGTCACTGGAAGTGCATTCAAAAATAGAAATTGAACAACAGAAATTGATTTCCAAGATAGAAATTGTTCATAATTACTTTCAAGGAGTAGATAATGCCTTTGATAATATTATCCTAAGGGAAAAAGAAGCCAAATCAGCGAGGATTACTCTCCAAAAGACATTTATATATTCGACAGGTGAGAGGTACCCAAAACTACAAAAGTATCAGCCACAGAGAAAATTAGAGGCGACATCATGCTCAAGCTATGGGAGACCAACATAACTGAAAGCAAAAGAATATCCAAATAAATCAGAGATGACTGTGAAGAAGTTTTTGATCTTTTAGACAAAGGGTCATTAAATATTGGAAAAGGTAATTGTACATGACTTTTGGGACATATCAATATTGTAAGACATCAATTAAATTTTAGGGAAAATTTGAGTGAAATCCAAATGGAAATTTCACAACTAAGAAAAATCGATGTCACCCTAATGGATAGGTTGTTAGTTGAGCCTAACTTAAAGCTGTAGTCAGTAAAGTTTACAGATAAAGGAGTTGATGACCATCTTTCCAAGATTCAAAGAAAGGTTTATCTGTTCGAGGCAAGAGATCTTCCAGAACCCCCCAGAAATTTTACACAGTTCTTGGAGAGATGCATTAAATGTATCGAATCAAAAGAAGGAGAGTCATTAGCAAAGTAAAAGTATTATTTGGAAGAGATTTACTTCAAAGAAAATGGAAAAATGGAGAAGATCGTGAAAATGGTTTTGGATCTATTTTTTAACAAATAGTTAGTCTCTAAGAATTAGGAAATCACCAACCATACTAAGATTGGTGGTTTTGTATAAATGCAATTTTTCAAGACTAAGAAGTGGCTTTTTTCAGGATGAATTGTAAAAAATAAAAACTTCATTTTGCCTGAATTAATATTATATAGATTGAAGATCCCAGATCTGGTCAACCCCGAGTTATGTGTTTCTCTGTCATTCAATTTTTATTTCATACTTTCATTTGAAGTGCTTCATGTGGTAACTTATATTATAGTGATTGAACAGTCGGATTATCTAATCATTTACAGTTTTTCCTCTGTATCAGCTTTCAACGGATATAAGACCTATAAACGTTTTAGGACTCTGAAATTGTATGCTTATGCAAAGTTATCATCCCTTTTTCTTGTATTAACTTAAAATGAGATTCTTCTTAAATTGCTGCCTCATTTTTGTTATAAAACTACATGTTTCCTTTTTCTTCATTCCATACACTGTCTCCTTTAAATTTGACTCAGATACTAGAAAATGCCTTTATTTCTGTTATACTATTGATTCATAATTTGGAAGTTCTATTTTTATAAATTTGAACCAGAAATTTGTGACCCTTGAAAATATTTTTGATCTACAAAAAAGAAACCCTCCGCTTTCATGACTGTTCCAGTTACCAGACAGCCCAATATAGAACCCGGTCTATCACATCAAATGAGCATTGCATTAAACCTATTCAATACCATCTTACAAACAACAAATACACGGGTAGAACTTGAAATATCGTGGGCTGCAATTGAAAGGGATATTAGCATTCAAGAACAATGGGAAGCTAGACAGAGACAGTTAAGGAACCAACTGTGATCTCGGTTTCCTTTAAACTAGTTCTTTTTACCCATTAATTATCTCTACCTTTTTGGATGCCTTGAAGGTATACTTTAGATCCTTAAAGTATAAACTCAGGAACAACAGCTCGGATAGCCATTTTCAACCTGAATGGGAAAGATTCCATTTGGTGGGAGGACCTTAGGAATGTGAAAGGAATACATGAGAAGGAATTGTCATAGAAACAATTTGAGAAATACTTCAAGAAGAAGTATCTATTAGAAAAGTACTTTGATGGGAAGACCAAGGAGTTCTATGAACTCAAGCTGGGACAACTAACCATAGATGAATATATCAACAAATTTCTTGAGATGATGAGGTATGTGCCCTACATAAAGGATGAAAAAGTAAAGATGCAATGATTTATTAGTGGATTGCCTCAATCCTACTGGGGTAGAATTGAATTTGATGAGACAAAGAATTTAGAAGATACTATTCGAAAGGCAAGGTATTTCTATGAGCAATTCAAGAATAATATAGAACCCCATGAAGACTGGAAGAATAAAAAAAATTCGGGATTCAAGAAGAAGGGGTTTAAATCCTCAAGATTTAAGAACCATGGGAAAATCTCTAGGATGAGCCTTCCTATTAGAAGTGTGTATCAACAAAACTTTCCATCCTAGAGTGGAAATAAACCATTCGCAGCAGTCCCAAGTAAGACTGATAACACACAGAGAGAACCATTGAAATGTTGGGGTTGTGGGAGAAGAACATCTACTGAGGGACTGTCCACATAGGAAACATAACAGTAGGAGGGTCTACAATGTCCAAGAGGCTACCACAATCAATGATGTGGTGAGGAGCATGCCTCAAATTTATGCAGCCTTGGATAATAGACAAGATGGCCACCAAGCTTTAGTGGTGGATATGGAAGGTATGATTTCCAACCATCCTGTTTCCATTTTAATTGACCCTGGTTCTAATTTGAGTTATGTTACCCCTCAAACTATTGAGAAATGTAAATTGTATCAAGTTAAACATGCTAAATCTTGGCTGGTGAAAATGGCCACTGAAACCAAAAGGAAGGTAACATATGCCATACCAGCATGCCAATTCATTATCAGTGGATTGCCCACCCAAGTGAACCTAAACATACTTCCTTTAGGATCTTATGACCTGCTGATTTGCATGGACTAGTTGGCTACCCATAAAACCAAGCTGGATTGTTACAATAAAAATTTGGAGTGTGACAATGAAGAAGGGAGAAAGGTAACCCTACAAGGGATTCAAAATATTTTCTCAATGAGATAAATATCAACACTTCAAGTGAAGAAGTACTGCAGAAAAGGATGTCATTTGTATGCAATACAAGTGTTGGACTCTGTTGAGGATGAAAAACCAAGTCGAGAGGACCATCCCATATTGAGAGAGTATAAATATGTGTTCCCAAAAGAGTTACTGGGTCTACCTCCAAGAAGAGATATTGAATTTTCAATAGAACTTGCACCAGGAGCGGTGCTAGTTTCTAGAATAGCCTATAGAATGAGTATGCTAGAGCTAGTTGAGATCAAACTACAACTAAAAGAAATGATGGACAAAGGCTACATCCAACCTAGTGTGTCTTCATGGGGAGCACCAACCTTGTTTGTGAAAAAGAAGGATGGTACACTTAGTGTTACAGGTGAATCCTCCTGCGGACAAGCAGATTCCCTCTTGGTATCTAGACCCCTAAAACTAAGACAAAAAGGGTGCTATCATTGGTCACTGACATCCTTTTAGATATAATTAAGATAATGAATGAAGAGGAAGAATAAAAGTGTACCTTTTTAAATGGMATTTGTCCTCGCAAAGTCCAAGCTGAGCTTCAATACCAAGCTCCTCGATAGGTCCAGTAGAACAAACAAAGATACAACAAGCTTCCTATTCTACTGAGATTAGCTCAAATACAGATCTATCTACTAAAGACAAGTTCATGTGGAACAAACATAAACTTGAAAGAAACAGGCCAAGCATGTATGTATATTAATGAGAACAAATGAAGAGTACTTACAATCCTCTGATGAAGGTGCAACAACTTCTTCTAGCTCTCCTTGTCCAAGCCCTTTGCTCAAGTAATCTACACGGATTATGCTTCAATGACATCTCACTTATGGGATCATAAGTTTGGTGTAATTCTCAATCTTCATCTTTGTACTGTATGTTTCCTATGAGATCATAGATTTCATACTTCCAATGTTTTCATCTCTCTTTCACCATGAGAAGGCCTCCTTATATAAGCTTGGAGAGGCCCAACCACTTGATACATATTTGGGATAAGTTGAGGATTCCTCTCCTTTAGTTGTGGATCTTCCCTAAGATCATGCCTTGAACTCATATTCGAATCCAACCAACTTCAAAGATTGAGGGGATTCTTCCCTGATTTATCTCAACAAACCAAAATTCACTCAGGAATCATAATGCTCCCCCAAAAGGGTGCACAAAGCATTTCAACGCTCCCCCATAGGGGAGAGATTCCTTAAAATAATCATTTTTAAGCAGTTTTTTTAGTGGCAAAAGGCTTGTACTCTTTGTCAAGTGATTTATCCTCTTCAAAACCAGTCTTTGAGGTGTCTTAAGTGTCCTTATGATATTGTTAAGGGAACGACATAGGAAATATGGCAATATGATGTTTGTGAAACTTGTGGTCAAGATGCGACACTTGCGTACAAGATGCAACACTTACAACACTTGTAATGACGAAACTTGTGACACTATTGAAGTGAGTAATTTTGATGTGTAATAGATTGCCCCCCAAAGTGTGAAGTCAGAAGACGATGATGACTGAAGTACTTTGTAGAATTTTTCAAACAAGGGCATGGATGCAGAGAGGCTGGAAAAATATGCACACAACCATCAAACAAATATTATGGCATGTTTCAAACCTAAGGCAGGCATACCTATGCTTGAGTGATAAAGACTTTTTCAGGTATGGCCACCATAGAATACACTGCGGATCCATAATTATATTGACAAAAAGGTATAGCCACTAAACATATAACGTGGATCTATACTTCCATGACATGAACTGATCATAGCCACAAAAAATACACCGTGGATCTACGAGATGACAAGACATAGCCACATACCAATACAAAGTGGATCTATGTGACAGTATATGTGTCAATATTCAAGAGAAACTTCGTCGCAACCTGGGTAAAGTATATATTAGAGTGAATGACTTAAACTAGGGTATTCTTACCAATCCCGATGTAGTACGAATCTAACCATGTGAATAGATGTCTTGATGTTGAACATGGTAGAAACCACTTGATTACCTACCAATGATGTAAACCGTTAACAAACATGAGTGAAATCACTATTGTTGTCAATGATTCCCAAGGTACCCTAGTACATTCCAAAAAATTTGAATGGATGAGATGAAGTCGAACATCCGTGGAATCATCCAATCAGAGGTCAATGATGTAAACCCACTGTCAGATGCGAGGAGGCCTGCCATTGAGGCATGCAGGTCCCAAAGTACTAACTGGTTTATAAGTCTAGCTCCTGGATAGTGTGCTGAAGTCGACAGGAATAGACTCGTCGAAGGAGGGCCTCGATGTATCCCCCATCAACGACACAAAATGGATGAAGAGATGTACTTGGTGGATCAAATGAACATGGACTGACACGAGTATTGAAACAAGATATTTGTGATGGCTGACTCTTGAGGCAGATACTTCCCTTGAACACTGAGGCATGACAACAAAAACTTGATAGGGACCAAAACTTGATAATGCAATGGATACTGTGACTTATGTCAGGTGACCCAAAGGAGTAAGGAAACTCAAAGGATTGGTTCAGTGCAGAGGTTTGGCAGATTGAAATGTGTGCAAAGATAAAATTCCGTGTTCAAGGGTGACTGTAAGGTCACTAGTAAAGTTCTCAAAAAATGCTTGGCTTGCTTCTTTCAATTTCCCCCCCCATCCAGATAGACGAGTACCTTTTTTTAGTTTAATGAGCTCGAGGAGGGTAACACATGCTTGATATAACTCACCTTTGGTAAGTTACTCTTCCTTTGTTTAACGAACTAGAAGAAGTAAGGGTTCGATCCCATATGGGCCCTTCAATGTATGATTGTTTTAACGAGTCCAAAGAAGGTAAACTCGGTTGTTTTTCATATTTAGAGAGTCTGAAAATGACTTAAAGACGACTCCAATGTGGTCCTTGTTCATAATGTTAGTCTCGCGAGGCCGAAAAAGAGATAAATTATCACTCGAAAGACACCCTTTCAAACCTTTTAACGAGTGGGAAAGGAAGCAAGATCACTCTGCAATTGTTTCACGTTTAGAGAGTCTGAAAAGAGCTTAAAGACGACTCCAAGGGGTTCCTTTTTCGTATATCCTTTACGAGTCTGAAAAAGTGATAAAATTCTACTCGGTTACATTCTCAGGTATTTACGAGCACGAGAAAGAACAAATACTAAGTTTGATATTCTTCCCCCAGCTTGAAAGCTAGTGGCTTAACTCCATAATGATCATCAAAGGATGGAGACATGCCCCCCCCAAGCTTCAATTCATTCACCGACTTTGAGGTTGTCACCAATTTATGTACTAGATGGAGAAAAAGGATACAAGTGGATGAAATGAAGGTTCAAATACGAGACCTAACGAAAGACTCGGCTCGACATCTACGAGATATGGTGAAAGACTTGACTTGACAGGAGAGGTGACTATTTCATTTTTTAATGAGCTTGACACAAGAAAAGAACTATGCTCAAGGCTCTGGGTTCAATCCCCATATTTATGTTTCATTTTTTAACGAGCTTGCTACAGAGAGGAAAAACTATGCTCATAGCCTCTGTTTCATTTTTTAACGAGCTTTCCACAGAGAAGAGAAACTATGCTCGTGGCTTTTGTTTCATTTTTTAATGATCTTTCCACAGAAAAGAGAAACTATGATCGTTGAATCTTTTTGATCATGGTTTCCAAGAGGATAATTGTTTGGAAGAAAACCATGTCAAGGGACAAAACTCGGTCATGGCTTCCAAGAGATCTTCATTAGATGGAAGAAGAATGCTCTGGAAAGAACACATGTCGAGGGCTGCAACAGGGGTAAGGAGATCAAGCTCCAATAGCCCTATCGAAGAGATCACCATGTGCACTACCGAATCTAAGTCATCTGAAGTTGAACTCATGGGAGATAACACCACATAATTGACCTGTGGCAGGGGTGATACTGACTGCATATAAGACCTGGTTAGGGAGGTTATTGGGTTGATGGTCAAGTCAGGGCCAACAAACAAAAGTTGATCAATAGTTTCCATTCTTCCATCATGCGGGAAAGATATCACATGAAAAAGAGTGGACACAATAGCTTTCATGGCATAGACATAATCTCGCCAAAGGAGTAAGTCGAAATCCAAGGGGTCCTAGACTATCATAACATCAATAAAGACAGTTTTTCCTCCCCAAGTTACCAGAAACTGAGGAAGGATCCCTGAAGGGTGACTGGTTATTTTGTTGAAAGTGAACAGAGTCTGGGTAACTGGCACAAGCTTAGGATAACTCAAAGCTTTCCAAGCAATAGAGGACAAAATACTAACGGACGAACCTTCATCTATCAGCATATGAGGAATGTCCTGACCACAAACTTTTACTGTAATCTTGAATGGCATGTGAGAGGGAAGATGAGGTCCAGTTAGCACACCCCAATCAAAAAGGATGGCCTCATTACTTGGAAGGGGTTTTCACAGGAGGAGGAATTCTCCTCGACACGATAGATCTTGTTTCAATGAGAAAAACGTGGGAAGAATCGGGTTTACTCTCTAGTGGGAGAGTAGGATCAATCTATTATGAGATCGGATCGACCACCTTGGCACTCTTCAGAGGAAGAGTGGGATTGACTGATGATCTAACCAGAGAAACCTCTTTGGCACCCATCAAAGGAAGAGTGGGATTGATCGATGATGTAATCAAAGAAACCACTTTAGCACTCGTCAGAGGAGGAGTGGGATTGACCGATGAAGTCATCAGAGCAACCACTTTGGCACTCTTTGGATGAAGGGTGGGACAGACTGAGGAAGGAACTGGATCAGTCACTTTGGGTTTACTCTATAGATGAAGAGTGGGGTTGACCTATGATGGAACTAGATCAACTACTTTGGTTAATGGTTCAATCGAGGATGAAACTAGATTGACCACCGGATCAACTGGATTGAACGGATTGACCATTCCATCAACTAACGATGGGTTGGGAGAAATATTATGATAACCTTTTGGAAGTTGAAGTTTTTCCAAAAGAGAAGAAGCCTCGTCCATATGAGGACAAAGGTGAGAATAATGATCACCTTTGCATAACATGCAAGGGAATTCGACAGTTATCTTCTTCTTACCAACCTTACCATCACTAGTTGATGGGGTGTCACCAGGATGCCTAGCAGGGGCCGATGACGTGGAAGAACATACTTCTAAGACCTTGTGAATACCAGGGAAATCCCTCAGAAAATGGTCACCCTTACAAAGATTGCAAGGGAATTTGGGTTTCAGATTCTTCATTTTAATATTGATGACCTCATCAACACTCCCAGTACTATTAACAGTAGTTGGTTGCTTGGATCCAACATCTGATGTAGTTGGAGGATTGGTCCCTTTCTGGTTCTTCTTCTTCTCTTTCCATTTCTTCTTCTTCCTATAAATCTGGCTACTTTCTTTAGAGCTTTCACTAGGTGAAGAAGGAGAAATAGAAGGAGATCTGATGGATGAAGAAGGAGAAATAGAAGGAGATATGATGGATGAAGAAGGAGAAAGGTCAACATGAAGTTGATGTGTGGGTGGTGTGCTTACATATGAAGCACTTGCATTCGAGATCACTGGAGTGGAAAACAACCATACCGGTAACCCAATTGTGAGACCTGGAAATCTCAAAGTAGCGAGGTAAGGAGGACTAATGTTTCCGTAAGAAGGAAAAATAAAGGGTTCCCCTGACAAAGGGGTTCCTTCATTGGTCATTTCGGGAACTAATGCCATAAACAAAAAGATCCAACCTAGATTTTGCTAGGGAGAACAAACAACACATACTAAAAATCTAGTAAGAAAGCAAGCAAACAAAACCTTCTCATAATTAGCATACTAGTTGGTGAGGAAATCCAATGTCATGGTAACAAAGTAAGAAGGGGCTGAGATAGAGCAGGTGGAAAAGTTATGTTGACAACCTTCTTAACAGACTTACACCCTGGTGCAAGCTCCCACACATAATCGTGGGTATACCCTCCAAGGAGCCTGAGTCACTTTGGCCAACATCAATTCCAAGTACCGTGAAGACTTGCCCCTTCACAGTCACCTTGTGTAAAGACCCTAAAGAGATAGGCCACTAAGGTTACCAACTACAACAATGATGCCTGGGGAAACAGTCGATAGTTCGATCCATGCGCAAGGGCATCAACTTGAAAGGCTTCCACTAATTATTGTGGGTATACCTTCAAGCGACCCCCATAATATGCACAATCTCTACACCAAGACCAACAAAGCAGGGTGAGTAACTCTGCTAGTCTCAATGCAACCTCATGATTGACCCTTGTGTGAGAAGGGCTTCCCAGGACAAAATGCAGCAAATGGATTTCACCACTCCCTAACACAAGATCCTATGTTTGTTTGCAGCTTTGGAAAGTTATCTTTCACACCTATTCCAAAGCCCTACAACTAATTTAATGTAGGTTTGCTACCAAAAAATGTAAAAATGTCTAATCAATTTTAGTTTAGCGCTTGATTTTTAAAGTTGTTGTTATTCAAAAGGAAAATGGCATGGACAATATGGTGTTTTGACCAACTCGAAAGTTATGCAAAGAGATGAAGATGCAATATTTTCATTTCGATGAAAACTATGCTACGAGAAGGAGAAAACATTCATAATTTCAGATGCATAATGTCCCAAAATGTAAAAAAAAATGCAATTCCGCTACTTTAAATGCAAGCATTCAAGGAAGACAATAAAATGTGAAGAAGAATCCAAGAAAAGATAGGGAGAATAGAGAAACCACTCAAAACTAATTTCTTGGGAAAATGACCTCAAAGATCAAATGGAATGGTGCATAGACCTTTGAATTTCCTCACAAAAGCTTCCACTCAGTCAGATAAATGAGAAGAAAACAGTAAGTTGACTCTAAATCAACGAAGACAAAGAGTGACTTCTAGGTAAGGAAGAAAAATGTCAAAATTCCAAACAAAAGGTGATCAATTCTTAGAAAGCAGAGTGTGGAAGGCCAAATCAAGGATGTACTGAGATGATAAGACTCTGAGCAAGTGCCAAAAGAAAAACATGAACCTTAGAGAAGGAAACCCTAAAGGATTTTGCACAGAAAAGGGTCAACGCTATGGTGTAAGGGCACCAGATCATTCCAATGCTCTGTGTAAGCTTAGTAGGAAGCATCGGGGCTCTGGTAGCAAGGGTAGGGGGGAACTGGCCTCTAAAAATTCAGAAAAAATGCCCAGAAAGTCAAAGAATCAAGCAAGCTCAGTCAATCAATTTGAAGGTGATGAAATCAAGAGCCAATCAATCAGATCTAAGAATCAAAGACGGAGAAGGCCAAGAAGTGGGCAAAGGGCCAAAACAAGATCTAGGAAATGAAACAAAAATCAGAGCTCCTCCCCAGTGGAGTTGCCAATTTCTGTTACAGATAAATCCTCCTGCGGACAAGAGGATTCCCTCTTGGTATCTAGAACCCTAAAACCAATATAAAAAGGGTACTATCATTGGTCACTGACATCCTTTTAGATCTAATTAAGCTAATGAATGAAGAGGAAGAAGAAAAGTGTACCTTTTAAAATGGCGTTTGTCCTCGCAAATTCCAAGCTGAGCTTCAATCCAAAGCTCCTTGATAGGTCTTGTAGAACAAACGAATATACAACAAGATTCCTATTCTACAGAGATTAGCTCAAATACAGATCTATCTACTGAAGACAAGTTCATGTGGAACAAACATAAACTTGAAAGAAACAGGCCAAGCATGTATGTATATAAATCAGAACAAATGAAGAGTACTTACAATCCTCTGATGAAGGTGCAACAACTTCTTCCAGATCTCCTTGTCCAACCCCTTTGCTCAAGTAATCTACACTGATTATGCTTCAATGGCATCTCACTTATGGGATCATAATTTTGGTGTAATTCTCAATCCCCGTCTCTGTACTGTATGTTGCCTATGAGATCATAGATTTCATACTTCCAATCTTTTCATCTCTCTTTCACCATGAGAATGCGTCCTTATATAATCTTGGAGAGGCCCAACCACTTGAGATATATTTGGGATAAGTTGAGGATTCCTCTCCTTCATTTGTATATCTTCCCTAAGATCATGCCTTGAACTCATATTCAAATCCAACCAACTTCAGAAATTGAGGGGATTCTTCCCTGATTTATCTCAACAAACCAAAATTCGTTCAGGAAGCATAGCGCTCCCCCAAAACGGTGCACAGAGTGTTTCAACGCTCCCCCAAAGAAGGCTAGGGAGCATTGGCAGTCCCTGACAGTGGGTAGGGGAGCGCTACCTTCCAAAAATCATTTTTAAGTAGTTTTTTCAATGGCAAAAGGCTTGTACTCCTTGTCAAGTGATTTCTCCTCTTCAAAACTAGTCTTTGAGGTGTCTTAAGTGTCCTTATGATGTCGTTAGAGGCACGACATAGGAAATATGGAAGTATGATGTTTGCGACACTTGCGACACTTGTGGTCAATATGCAACACTTGCAGACAAGATGCGACACTTACAACACTTGTAATGACGACACTTGCGACACTATTGAAGTGAGTAATTTTGATGTGTAACACTTAGGTTGTTCATAGACTATAGGAAACTCAATAAGATGACCGTAAAGAATAAGTATCCCTTGCCAATGATCAATGACTTATTTGACCAATTAAGGGGTGCTACAATATTCTCCAAGATTGACTTGAGCTCTGGATATCATCAGGTCCAATTAAGGATGAAGAAATCCAAAAAACAACCTTTAGGAGAAGGTATCATCACTATGAATTTGTGGTGGTGTCATTCGAGCTAACCAATGCACTAACCACTTTTATGTGCTTAATGAATAATGTACTTAGTAAGTTATTAGACATATTTGTATTGGTTTTCATTGATGATATCCTAATCTATTCTAAGAATAGGGAAGAGCATGAAGAACATCTCAAGTTAGTGCTTCAAGTACTAAGGGAAGATCAACTCTATGCTAAGTTTGGTAAGTATGACTTTTTCCAAAAACACGTCCATTACTTAGGCCATGTTATTTTTGAAGAAGGGGTGGCAGTTGATCTTGAAAATATCAAAGAAATTATGGATTGGCATACCCCAAAGGATGTATCTGATATCAGATCCTATATGGGCCTAGCATGATGCTATAAGAGGTTCATAAAAGGATTTTCCAGGATTGGTTGCCCAATCACTTCCCTTCATAAAAAGGGAGTTAAACTCCTTTGGACACCAGAATGTGAAGAGAGATTTCAAGAAATGAAATGCCTTCTAACCAATGCACCCGTGCTAAAGATTTTGGATCCAAAAAAGAACTTCCTTGTGTGTACAAATGCCTGAAAGGAAGGAATCGGGGGATTCCTTATGTTATTAGACAAATCAGTAAGTGAGGACACAAATTAATCTCCCTAACTTCAACAGGAAGCTAAAACAAAACAAGACAGAATACAAACTTCACCTTAGAATTCATTGTCATATAAACTAGTTCAGAGAGGGACAAGTGGCATACCTTTTAAATGAGACTTGATCCTCTCTAGTGTCTTCCTTGTCACTCCATATTTGGATTTGTGGGATGGTGAACTTGTTTAAGAAGCAAAAACTTAAAAAGAGAGAGAACAAATATATATATATATATAAATATCTCTCTCTCTCTCTCTCTCTATATATATATATATATATATATATATATATATATATATTCCAATGAATTATATGTATAAGATCAAGGAGTTATACAATAAAAGTAAAGACACCTTTATATGGAAGAAATGTATTGCTGCATTATATTAAATGGAAGTAGAGAATACAACCCATGCCTTGATGTTGCAAGGTCCCTTCCAATGGCTCTTTTCTCCAACACACACACCTTTTCTCCAATGCCTTGATGAAGAATATCCACAATTTGACTTAGAGAGCTAAAGAAAATCTATCTCAAGTATAATCTATAGTAGAATTCTTCATGCATAAGCAAGCCTTAGCCTTTTCCATAAGAGATCCATCTTTATATATGGTGAAAGAGGGATGGATGAGGATATTAGGATGATCCCACAAAATCATAGAAGTGAGTAAGATCCAAACCGATCGGAGGCCACATCATCTTCTAGAAGATTCCCTTATAGAAGATTAACGAATTTCACTTTTCCCTTGTTTAAGAATCGTCGCACCCTATGCAAAGGAAGCCTGCGACGACACTGCAGTCCATATTTGGTGCAGCATGCGACGATTAAGAATCATCGCGCCCCAAGCACATAGCAGGGTGTGATGATCTCCTTTGTCATAGTTTTTAAGGAAGAAAAACTAATCCGTTTTTCTCATTGAGAAAGTCTCTTTTAGTGTTTTCAAGGAACATGGAAGTGAGTTATGCACATGTCGTCAGTTGATCACTGGGGTGACCAAAATAATGTGTAACAGAATGCCCCCCAAAGTATGAAGTTGGAACCTTTGATAGCTAAAATACTTTGTAGAATGTGTGTGTCGAAAACAAGGAGCGCATCGGTTGGGAACTTGCAAAAAATCAAGTATCTGCATAATAATATACCATCTTCTGAGGTAGGCATTCCCATACTCAGACTACAAGTGACTCTAATAATAAGTGTCAAGTGAGTCATGGCCACTAAACATACACTGTGGATCCATGTCATTATGAATCAATGTAGCCATGATAAATACAATGTGGATATATGTTCTTAAAGAATTCAAATTCAAACATAGCCACGAGACATACACAATGGATCTATGTGTCAGTACAAACTTATGAATACTTTGCCGCAACCTGGACCGATATTTTGAGATCCAGATTCTTCATTTCTATCATCCTTGAGTACACACCTAGCCATGTGATTACATATGTCAAAGTCGAACATGGTAGAAACCACTTGATTATCGGTCATTAATGAAAATGGTTAACAAGTGCAAGGGAAATCACCATTGATGTCAAGGAATCCCAAGGTACTCTTGTACAATAAAACGAATGTGAATGAATGAGTTGAATTCGAACACTCAATGGAATATTCCAATCAGGGGCCAATTATGTGAACCCATTGTTGAAAGCCAAGATACCTACCATTGAGGCATGCGTGATCCAAGGTACTAATGTGATTTCTAATTCATGTTCCCAGATAATGAGTTTAATTCAACAAGAAAATACTTGTCATAGGAGGGAATTAATGTATCCCCCATCGATGACATGAAATATATAACAAATTTGAAGTAGATCATAGTATGAAGTGATTCAAAACTGACTCAGGGATGGCCGACATGGTAGAAAATTTAAAACTGCATATGGTCGACTTGATAGAATTCTTGTTTAGGTTGGACTTCTCTTGAACATATGAACGACATGACAATTTTCTTGGCAACATTGACTCAAGGAGGACCCAACATATGGACTTGTGGATGGTCAAATGAGAGATAAATGGATTTATCAACCTAGATACAATGATGAAGGGGGGTGTCATGTTCAAGAGCAACTTATTTCCACTAACACACATACAGAAACATGTTTCTTTCCCAATTCCCCCCCACTATTTCTAGAAAGTTCCCCTTTATTTTTACGCAAGCTTGAGGAGGATAACATATGCTTGTAATGTAAGCTCATCCTTCAAATGAGTCCCTTGGAGTATGTTTAACGAACCCTATGAAGGAGTGGTTTGATCCCATATGGGCCTTTCGATGTTTGTTTTACGAGTCCAAAGAAAGAAAGCTCAAGGGTTTTTCATGTTTAGAGAGTCTGAAAAACACTTAAAGAAAACTCCAAAATGTCCTTTTTCGTAAGCTAGTCCAACAAGACCAAAAAAGAGATAATCTACCATTCATCAGACGTTTCCTTCAAATACTTTTACGAGCATGAAAAGAAAAAGGTCCCTCAGCTATCTTTTCATGTTTAGGGAGATTGAAAAGAGCTTATAGGATACTCCATAGAGTTTGTTTTTCATATTACCAATGCGAGTTCTAAAAAATGATAAAAGGTTACTCTATTGCATTCTCATGGTTTCATGAGCATGAGAAATAATTAAGAATGTGCTCGGATATTTTCCTAAAAAACCCTAAATGTATCTATACGTAAGAAAAAAACACAAAAAAGACCAAAAATGGTGGATCCATGTCAAACGCCCCATCCTTAGATCTTTCAATCTATAATAGAAAACACTTTGCAAAGTTGATTAGACTATAGGGCATAGGTAAAATATTCAAAAAATAATTTAATTTGCAATAAAAAATGGTAAAAAGTAATAAAATAGGTCAAAATAACCCATTTACCATTTCATTTTCAATTTCACCCAAATAGTGCCCAAAACCCTCATTTTCTTCCAAATTTCAAGCATTGATTCTGGAGCGCCTGGTGGACCATTTCACAAACTGCTTCCATAAAGAAAGGTAATCTATTGCCCCTTTCTCTTTTCATGGTTTAAAATTTCATTTTTAATGGTTTAAATTTGAGTTAAGGTCGAGTTTTTAAAGTCACTGCGCTTTGAGATCGCCGCAGGCTCACGCTGTCATGAACTGCAACGATACCAAATTGTTGCAGGGGACACATATCCATGGTGCAACAACATCACTCTATGTAAAATCAATCCTCTGGGACAACCACAACTCAATTTTTGAAAAGAAAAAATGAGTTAGGAAAACTTCCAAGATTTGATGTTTTATAAATCTAATCATCTTTTGATGTTGCTTGGCAAGTTTTCCTCAATCAAAATGCTCGAGTGGAGGGAACATGAGCATGAGGAAGAATACTACTTTGAGAAGAATGACCTGGTCACTTTGATGGCACTTCGAGAGTGTGGTTTACTCAAATTATTCAAAATTTAGAGCATGAGAGCCCAACTGAGATTGTTGGAGTATCTAGTCCACATGTGGGATGTAAATGAACTAGCCTTTCATGTGGGTGTACAAAAACTCACCTTGGATATAGATGACATTTAATTTCTGACAGGGTTATCTCATCGAGGCTCTCGGGCATAACTCTCGGGAAGCAGGGGTGGGGGAGAACCTATGGACTACTATGTTGCACACCACTGCGTACCAGGTACGAAAAAACATAGTGGCAAGGTTTCCATTAGGGATATTTGAGATTTACCTTTCAGAACCATCCTGTATACTATCACCTAAATGGTAGGGACTGCAGCTCCCCACTTGGCTTTTCAAATCCGCTTTCAGTATGCCATAGAGTGTATGGAGCCTCGGGTCTTCAATTGGTGCAAGGGTCTCTTGAAGAACATGAAGAAGCAATTGAAAAAGTGTTGGAATGTTCGGTTGAAACAATTTTGTTATGGATCCATTTTAGTATCCTTCTTCTTGGAGAGGGTCCTCATCTTACATCTACAGTTGGAGTGGGGCATACCCGCTCCAAAATATCCACGGATGAAAATATGGGTGGATTTGATGGATCGTTACGATGGCGTGCCTATCGTCAAATATGACGAAGATTTCTTCCAGTGGTTGAGAGATCCACTAATCAATGTGGAGGACTATGCTTACGTCGAGGAAGACTTCCATGGGGATCTAGACTTAGCTCTACCTAAGGGATCTCAATGGGGATACATAGGTAAGAATATATTTCATTATATGATTTTTTTGATATTTTAATTATATAAAATATTTTTCTCATTTATCTAAGACTAATCAAGTGCTCTCAATAATGTAGATGTGGCACCTTATTGTTCTCTGGGATCATCTCCCATTCATAGGTGAGGATATATAGGCATTGTTGCGGGTCGAGGAGTGGCTGCCGAGGATCTTGAGGAGATTGAGTAGAACCTAGAGGGATTAACCATGAGCATCCTTGATATCATGGTGGACGAACTTCCTCGACGCTACCAACGCCATATAGTTGGTGTATCAACATCTATTGTTCGAATGGTCTATAGAGTGGCATGGGAAATCGTTTGTTACAACGAGAAACATCCTTGATGATTTTGTATATGAAGCTACGAGCTTCACTATTTTGATATTTTGGTCTTTGGACAAACACTTTTTGTAACTTTTGACGTGTTAATATAAAGTTCCTGTCGGCTTACTTGTCTTTTAAAAATGTGTGTTTGGATTTATAAATGTCGCAAATGTCTGTCTAACACATAATTATCCAATGCATCTTTCAACGTGTTTAGACATCTAGGAATATGTTGATACTCAATATAATCAAAATGTCTTTCCAAGAGGTGAATTCTTAAGTATACCTGTAACAACGTAGGACTTCAGATGGAATAAATGTTACTCAATTGAAACACTATTAACTATGAATCAAGTCATAAAATAAGATGAAAAATGCCAAATGAAATGATGTCAATTAATAACTCGATAATTGCACTATATTCCACGATATTATTAGTTGCACGACCAAGGAAAAAACTATGTAGACTGATCAACTCATCCGTAGGTGCATATATTTCCCATGCAACATACGCTAGGTTTTGAGTACTGTGACTAGCACCATCATCAAAGACGATATAAGGTAGCAAAGACACCAACATCTGGAAACCAAGCACAATGCAAGGTAAGCATCTGAAAGGTGGAACAAAAAATGAAAAAGAACACTAGAGTATGATACACAAAAAATACAAAGCACTCATGAAAAAATAGTTTAAGCATAGTACTTCTTCAAGTCAATCCCATTTATGGGTTCACTCAAAGGAATTCCATCATTATATACTAGCTCATAAGCCCATTTCTCCAACACTCTCTTAACGATATAAGGGCCACACCACATAGGCTAAATTTACCAGCCCCTAATAAGCCATGATCCTGTTCGTAAAGGAGAACCAAATCACCCTCAGAAAAAAAACACGTGGTTTGACATGCTTGTCATATTGAGCTTTGACACACTTCTTCTGAGTTTCAATGAATGAGGCAGTATCACAACGAGTCTCATCTAATTGCATCAAATACAAGAGACATTCCTCTTCAACTGAGGTGTTAGGGAGAAGTTGGACAACTAGTTTCGAAGATGGGATTTCACATTCAATCGAAAGAATAAATTCAATACCATAAACTAACTGGAAAGGTGTGAACCCTGTGGCAGATTTAACAGATGTCCGATAGGCCCATAATGCTGAGAAGAGCATCATGTGCCAACTTGACTTGTGAATTCCTATCATCCGTCGAAGCATAGTAGTGAGAACTTTGCTAATTTCTTCAACCTGGCTATTGGCTTGTGGATAGTAAGGTGTTGAGTTTTCATGTCGAAGACCCAACTTCTTGGTAAGTTCAGACATCATGAAATTGCGAAAATGACTACCATGGTCAATGACGATGGCTTGAGAGACACCAAATCTAGTAACGATATGATTGAATATGAACAAAATTGTAGTTTTCTCGGTATTATCAAATGTAGGCATCACCTCGACCCATTTAGTGAAATAATCCATGGCTACGATAATGTATCCATGCCCCCCGACCGAGTGAGGGTTACATGTCACAAAGTCAATGCCCCATTTAGTGAATGGACCAATGGAAACTCCAGGGTAAAGAGGAGCAGGATGAGAACATATCTTATTGTTATACATTTGACAAGCATGGCATTTCTAAACTGCAGTAATGAAATCCTTAAAAAACGAAGGCCAAAAGTAACCAGTTTGTAAGATATTTTGGGCAGTGGCATACCTAGACATATGACCGCCACATTCTCTGGAATGACAGTCATTCAAATATTTCTCAGCTTCATCATAGTTTATACATTGTTGAAATATGGAATCAATACCATGACGGTAAACGGTATCACCAAGAATAATGTATTGACGGGTTTGATACAGAATATGACGATGATCTACACTAGAAAGATCAGGCCATAAAGTTTGGGTTTGGAGATAAATGATAATGTATCCATACCATATGTCATCAGAACTGATTACAAAGAGATACTCACCATGAAATGAATCCTCTGCCACAGTTTCTGTCTCAGTAGAGGGAAGGTCACATATCAACTCGGAAAAAACCAAATATTTCTTTGATTTGGCTTGCTCAAATTCCAAATCAAACTCCTGGAGAATCACTATCCATTTGGAGTATATTCCCCCCAATAATTGTCGAATAAGGATATGTTTCATAGGGTTTCAATAAAAAATGACTGTGGTTCTGCGCAATAAGATATAATGACAAAAACATTGAACAACTTGAACAACTTCCAAGGCTAGTTTCTCTACATGAAAATATTTGGTTTCGGTGGTCATGAGACTATGAATCAAATAGTAGATAACATGTTCATCGTGTGAATCATCCTCTTGGACTAGAACCATAGCTATGGTAGAGTCTAAAGAAACTAAGTATAAGAAATAATCTCGACTATAATCGGGTGGAAATAAGAGTGGTGTACAAGTTAAGGCAAGTTTCAAATCTTCAAAGGCTTTGTTGGCAGTGTCATCCCATATAAAATCGTGACCCTTCTTAAGAAGTCGAGTAAAAAATTTCGTTAATTCAGCATATTTGGGGATGAGTCAACGTAAAAAGTTTGCCTTCCCTTGCAAACTTTGGAGTTGGCATAATGTAGAACGAGGAGACAAATTGAGAATAACTTCAACCTTTAGAGGGTCCACCCTAATCCCATATGTAGAACTAATAAAACAAAGAAGTCATCTGGATTCCACAAAAAAAAAATGCATTTATGTGGATTCAATCGTATGCAATAATAGCGACAGCGTAGAGAAATGGCTCGTAAATGTGTTGGGTTATCTTGGCGATGCATGGAATGCACTGGTAAATCATCTAGGTAAGGTTGTACAATGTGCTTAATATCATGAAAAGCATAAGACATAGTGTGCTGAAAAGTCGCACCAACATTCTTGAGACCAAAAGGTAGTTTTCAGTATGTGAAGGTCCCCGAAGGGAAAATAAAAGTAGTCATGTGTTGATCCATAGGTAAAATATTGATTTGATTATAGCCGGAGAAACCATCCATCAAAGAGAAGATTTCACTTCCAGCACAATCGTCAATGATCTAGTAAAAAAAAGGGATTGGATAATTCTCTTTGGGACAAACCTTATTGATATCCCTATAATCTACACAGACATGAATCGTGCCTTGTTTCTTCATAACTGGAACACAATTAGACTCCCAATCAGTCAAAGACAAATGATAGACAAAACCAGCTTTAAGAAGTTTTTCAACTTCGAGTTTAATAGCAACAACTTTGCGTGGATGTACTGGGAAAAGTCTATGTCGAACACGTTTAATGTCCGAGTAATTCTTAATCTCATGTACAACAATATCTGGATCAATTCCAGGTGTTAGCAACATTACTTGTCTTCGGCATTGGGATATCCTGGTCTACAGGTTGCACAAGGAGCGCCCAAGCACAGCGCATAGAAGAAGTCTTTTTCGGACTTAAAAATCAAGTGAGCGGGTAAAATTATAGTGTCAACGGTCCGGATCCATCCATATGAGCAGATCAACAGTTGGCGAGAAATCGCAGGTAGAGAAGTTGCACCTAGGATAGCACAATGGATAGCGCCCACATTTTGTGTAGGATGGATGGCAGCCGTTCATCCCAAAGGACGCGTGGCACGAGATCTGGTCACGTCAGCTTTTCGACAGTTGTGAGTTCAAAGGGTGGAGGTTTTATGTCAATGTACATCTTGAAAGCCCAAACCCCGAAATGTCGATGGCACGCAAAGTCGGGCCCACCGTATCAAGGGGCAGTCTCAACCATCCATCTGAAGAAGACACCTGGCGCGCGATGAGGCTCCCCGCCTTTTCACCCATCGCGGTTTCGAAGTGCAAGGAGCATCTCCCTCATGTCCTCGATGCATGAAGTGACGAGAGCATCCAGGACCTGGGGTCCGCAGCAGTGTCGGGTGAGTTTAGGACCGTCAGATTTGAAGGATGCATGGCGCCAGATTAAGCCATCTCGACGTTTCGCTCATCGCGATTTCAAGAAGCATGGATCAACCCCTTCATATGTGCGAATGCCGAAAACACCTTTGGGAGTAAGTACAAGGTCATAGCCTGTGGTCACTTGGGAGACAAAGAGAGCTGTGCAAGAGGGGCGAAAAGCACCGAGTTCAGTTACAGAGGAGATCATCGCGACCTCCAGGCACCATCGGATCCGATCTCACTCCTGTGTCTCGCTTGGAGTAAATGAAGGCATGAATGGGTGGTTGAAACCTCCTTTCATTCATTAAGTGTGAGATATGGAAGGTCTGGCAAGCAGTCTGCTCGAAGGGGGCCTGTATACCGATTTTTTCAAAGAAGCCATGCTGAAGTCTTTGAAAAGACAGAGAAGTCTGCACACGCTAGCTCGACACTTAATGGCTCAACTACCCTCCTTACAGGAGCCATGCACAGTTAAGATGGCGCGTGAAGAAGGATTTCAGTACGAATTTGACTGAAAAGACACCGAGCCCTGGGTGACTGGGCACGCCTCTGTTAGGCAAATTTTCCTGAGTATATAGGCTTAGTTTTTGTATTTTGTAAGTATCGATGGTAGAGCGAAGCTCCCAATAGTAAAGTTTTAGCACAAACTCTGGTTCTCTGGTTATGCATTGGTGTGTAAGATTTCTTGTTTAATGACAGACAGTCTTCCCACTTCATCTGGTTTTCATCTTATGCTAAGAGAGTTCGTGATCGACTGATTCGCATGGATTATGGCAACTATGTTGTGATAAAGGATTTATTGTGGCATTGTTTTTTTCTCTGGTTTTCTATGTTTGAATGTAAGAAGATCTCACGTTTAGATGCCTTCTTCTACAGTCTGTTAGGAACCTGATGTTTACGACAGACCTCTGCTTCTCTCTTATACAAGTCTTCCCCCCCCTACTCACCCTTACTACAACTCACTGTCTGAAGTTATCTAAGACCTCACTTGCCCATGCATGCCTGGCCTAGTTTCGGAGTTAGAACCACATAGTTTTGAGTTAACTTCCATTTGATCACCCCATTAAACAAATCGTGACATAAAATGATGGGCATCGGGCTCTGCTCCTGCTGCAATCCAGGGGTGACTTCTGTCGCTAACATTTCTAGCACCGTTGCCGGGGACGAACTTGAAAATCCTCCCCGGGATTGAACGACATTGAGCCTCTGATTATGAAGGTGCATCGGGTATCAGAGCCTTTGATGATTGCTACTGTGCACCTGGAGGCTCCATTGTGATGACTCCACTATGATGAACCTGCTGTGGTAATTGTGGCTTTCAGAGGCAAACACACGCGGTCTCATCCACAGTTGCCTCTAGCTACACCTGAAACGGATCCAGAGGTGGTTCACAGGAAAGGAAAGGCCTTTGAAGAAGAAGCTTCCACTGCCAAACCAGGTAATCTGCCATATCCTTCTGTAAGAAATCCATTTTATCCTCCTCAGTTTCTTAATAGACCTCTTTCAGAGGTTTCCCGTTTCCTGAATTTCGGGAGTGTTCCTGTTGAGTTTTCCCCTCCTGGTCTGGGATCAGAGGGAGAAATCCTTGTCACTCCCCTCTCCTCTGAAGCTGTACCTTGGCGTAGACCCAGGACTACAAAAGATTTCCCCACTCCTATCTTTACTGCTCTGCCTCTTGTTACCGTTACTACTCCTGTGCAAAGAGGAGCACCTGCTGACTTGAGCTCGTTAGCCTTCCCCTTAAATCCCCTCTTGTTTCCCACTCTACTTTGAGAGTCATTCCTAGTAGCCCCTTCCTGAACTCCTTCTCCTCCAAGTTCTCCTCCACCTAATATTCCTATGGCTAGTGCTAATCCCCCTCTGAATAGAATGGACGTCATAGTCGCTGCCAGATATGCTCCCTTAGTTCTACCCCATCCTATGAATCCTCTCCCCGCTGGAGATTACTTGAAATACATGCCCAAGTTCACTGGGGAAGGGGATGTAACTGCTGAAGAGAATCTGGCTACTTTATACAATTATGCAGACAACCTGAACATCGAAAATGAAGACGTCTGGATGAGGGTTTTCGTCCAGAGCCTGGATGGTGAGGTCAGGAAATGGTTTAGAGGATTGGCCCCCGGATCTGTTGCTGGGATCGAATCCCTGGATAGTGCTTTCCTGACGCAGTGGGGCGATAGAAAAGACTTCATGTATTACATGACAGAGTTTGAGTCTTTGAAGAAAATGGAAGGAGAGTCCGTCTCCGACTTCTCCAAAAGATTTAATAAGATGTATAATAAAATTCCTGTCGAAATAAAGCCCTCAGAAGCCTCGGCCAAAATTTCTTATGCTAGTGCGTTTGGTCCCGATTTTTGTCTTTTATTAAGAGAAAGAAGAGACACCTCCTTAGCTCAAATGCAAGATGCATCCATAGAGGTGGAATCAAATGTGTTAGTAGCTAATAGACTGACGAACAAGGATGACACAGACAGGAGAAAGGGAAAATCAAAAACCTCAACTTTTGGCCCATTGATGCCCCACCCTCAAGTGGATGAGCTGACCAAGATGGTGAAGTCTCTGTCTGCAGAGATGGAGAGAATGAAGGTGGAAGGGAGACAAGCATACAAGGGCCCTCAAAACATAGAAAACAGAGGAGGTTTCAGGAGGCCAAACAATGGTGTTCCCCCAACTGTGCAAAGAGAGAGGGGGAGAGACAGAGAGGACCAGAAAATTCAGGCCCCTTTTCAAAACAATTTTATGGTCGAGGAAGAAGAAGGGGGAATAGAGGAACCTGATCATGGAATCCATTGCTTCGGAGACACTCCTCCTTTTCCTCATCTTACTCAATCAGCATACGATGAGTCTCTCATGGACAATCATCTAAATGAACTGAGTAAGGGAGACACGACTAGTGGCGGCCAAGGCAGGTATGATCTGAGGTCCAAGAAAAAGACTATAGCGCCTGACATTCCTGAGAAGTCCACTAGGAAAGAGAAACCTGCCAATGAAGTAGTAGACAATCACAAAGGTAAGAAGCACCAACCCCTCTCTCCCATAATCTAGAGTCATGTTCCCGAAATAAGAGAAATTCCAAATCTTACATCTTCTTTTAATTTCGAGAATGAAATTAAAAAGATCAGAATTCCTGTGCCCCTAACCGAATTGATTAAACACAAAGGGTTCAAGAAACGCTTTTCTGAGATTTTATAGTCTGAGGTCTCCTGCCTTCCCACGGACTCCATCAATTTGCAATATGAAAAGCTTTCATTTATTCTAGGCCCTATGGTAGAAGACAGAAATGACTCATCCCCTCCCTTCTACACTTCCTTGAATATACATGACAAGGTGATGCATAACTGCTTGATGGATTCAGGGGCTTCTCATAACCTCATGCCCAAGACTGTCATGGAAGAATTAGGACTAGAAGTCACCCGAGCCTATCATGACCTCTATTCCTTTGACTCCAGAAAAGTTCAATGTCTCGGGGTTATCAAAGACCTGGT
>ML785861.1:372829-392199 GCA_009831015.1 Picea engelmannii
TTACTACAACACTAAGTGCTTTTGGAATTGAGCATATATAGTGCGCAGCTATCTTTGAAACAAAAGACTTCCCTGGGTTGATAATTTATGTTTCACTTGGTTGTTTGAAATTAATTAAGCAATTATAGTGACCAACAATATGACATGTCAAATATTTGGTAGGGCCCAGGCTACTAGCCCACCCATGGGTGTCACTTAACCATATAACCTATTTAAATTTATTTGAATTCATGTTAAGGTTTGGTCAGAGGAATAAGGGGTTGGGGACTAGCCCTAGCCCCCGACATATACACCTTTCAACCATACGATGTAACTAGGGCGCACACAATGATTGGCATTGGAGTTAAACACCTTTCATATGAACTCTACCACACGACCACATACCTTCTCATAGAGGAGATATCCGACGGGTGCACAAAATGTTAGGTCGTTGGCCACATGGGGCCATACGACCAGGTTCTCTGCTGAGGATTGGGGGTTGACGCAAACAATCCAACATTTTTTCCTAGTTTGTAGGATCAACGCGTGTGCTGGGTTTTGGCATGGAAAACACACAGAGGTCGAGTTAGTCTGACAGTGGGTGCAATTTGGTGAGCAAGTACAACAAGCTTGAAGGGGAAAACTTCCAGGAGGTGTAACTTCTTCATTTTTTGGCCAAACCAGGTGTCGAAAAAGCCTAGCTAGGGGTTTTTGGATGTGCTAGAGCCATTGGAGATATCTATTTTGTATTCTGATAAATGTAAGAGCACTTTTTAAGCATAATTAAAATGATCCAAGGAAAGATGGACCAAGAGATGTAGCCCAAGAGAGGGGTGAACTCCTTTATCATTTGCTGTGTTATGTGTTCATTTTTGATGGTTTTTATATGAATGATATGTTGCTCATGATTAAGTGAAAAATCATTAAATTTATGTGTTAGTAACTTGATCCAATTACCCAAACACATACAATTTTTACACTTGCAATTTTAAGGAAAACAAACCCATTTCAATTTCAGATCAGTTGGTATCAGAGCATGGGTTTGAGGATTTGAATGTTTGTGCAAGTGTTGTTTTCTGATGCTTACAAGGTTGAAGCTCACAAGAGGAGAAGAAAATATTGTGGAGCCAAGTTATAAGATCTCAAGAAGGAGATTTGCACATTCACCTCAGGGTTCAAGGAGACATTCACCAAGCATGGCTCATATGGTGAGTCAAGAGTACCTTTCTTTAGAAGAGAAAACTTTCAGGAAAGATTTCTTTGATATGGCTAAAATGGTGAAAGTGTTATTTGATGAAAGGAATGCAATATTTCAGGGTGAAATTTCTAATCCTCCAAAAGATGATGGAGACCATGAGGAAAACACTCCAAAAGGGAATGGAGGGAATGGTGGCACTCCACCTCCTTCACCTCCATCTTCTTCTCCTCTACTATTTCAGAACCAACTCCTATTTCTACTAAGGAACATGGTAAAACTATAACACATACTCCTTTACTTAAGCTTGATATTAAATTTGAATTTCCTATGTACAATGGAGAGGTTAATCCAGAAAGGTTAGACAATTGGGTTCATAAAATAAAGGTGTATTGTAGGATACAAAGGATCCAAGATGATGAAACCAAAGTCAATATTGCCTCTCTTAGATTGGAAGGTGCAACACTAATTTGGTGGGAAGCAAAAACTCAAGAGGACATGAAGAAACATGTTAAAGTTTTATCCTCTTGGAATGATTTTATTGTTGCAATTAGAAGGCAATTTTATCCATTAGCATACATGCAGAAAGCTATAATGGATTGGAAAATTTTTAGACAAGATAAGGGGAATAATGTACAAATCTATACTCAAGAGTTTAGGAAAAGAGCTTTGGTTTTGGGTGTAGATTTGTCTTCACAAGATACTTTTCTCAAATACATTGGAGGATTGCATATTTATTTGAGACATACCATACTTAACCCTACAAATCTAGATGAAGTATGTGTGCAGGCTACTCATTTAGAAGCAAGAGGAAAGAATGTTCCTCAAGAGGGAAGCAAGAAACCTTTCTTTAATGGAGATAAAGGAAAGGGAAAGTTCAAGGGAAAAGGAAAGAAGAATGCTTCAATGAGGAAAGATGGAGAAAAACTGACATGCAAGCATTGTTCTAAGGATGTCCATGATGAACAACATTGTTGGAAACTTCATCTTGAGATGAGACCCAAAAAGTTCAACAAAAAAGGGAAGCCAAAGACTGCTGCAACTACCCAACATGATTTGGGTTCAGATTCCGGTGATGAGACAAAGATTACGGCCATGGGATATAAAGGTAAGGAATCCGTTGCTAGCACTAGTTCTTCAAATTATGCCATAAATGAAACTCAACATGAAAAAGAAAGAATAGAGATTTTCCACATAAGGGTGATTTCAAAACATACCAAAACAGACACACTTTTTGATAGTGGTTCACAAGCAAACCTCATATATGAAGATACATCATACATTAAAGAAATTAAACTTGGAGACAACACCTAATCCAAAACCATACCCTTTAGGATGGATATGTGACAATGCAAAGTTGCATGTAACAAGAAGGTGTAAAATCAGATTTTCCATTACTAAAAACTTTATAGATGAGGTAAATCTTGATGTCATTCCATTGGATATATGTGGTATTGTTTTGGGAAGTCCATATTTGTATGATAGGAGAGCTATCTTTCGTAGACATGAGAATAAATATCATTTTTTTAAAAATGAAGTTGAGTACATTGTTAGAGCACATAAAAAGAAGATGAACATGTCACTTGTAAATTCTAGACAAATGAAGAGATTAGTGAATGCTAGTAAGAATTTTGTTCTCTTGATGATAAAACCAAGAGAGAATGTTGAAAAGGAATCCTTCCAAGGATGTGACTCAAAACAAAAATCTGATTTATATGAGGTTGTTCATTATCATGGTGAGATTTTTCAAGAACCAAAAGGATTGCCTCCCAAAAGAGGATTCCAACATGAGGTTTCTTTGCAACAGGATTGTCCTCTTCCAAACATTGGTATGTACAGGATGTCAGTGATGGAAAATGTAGAAGTGAAAAAACAAATCCAAGAGTTTCTTGACAAAGGGGTTATTCGGCCAAGCACTTCGCTATGTGGGTCACCGATTGTCTTAGTATCAAAGAAAGATGGTACATGGTGCATGTGCATTGATTTCAGAGCCTTGATCAAGATTGCGGTAAAGAATTATTATCCTCTTCCTCGTATTGATGATTTTCTTGATCAGTTAAAGGATGCCAAGTATTTTACTAAGTTGGATTTGAGAAGTGGATATCATTAGATTAGTATTACTGAGGGAGACACATGGAAGACATATTTCAAAACCAAGCAAGGTTTGTATGAGTGGATGGTAATGCCATTTGGTCTTTGTAATGCTCCTGCTACATTCATGAGAGTTATGAATGATGTGTTGAGACCTTTTCTTGATGATTGTGTGATTGTTTACTTGGATGATATCTTGATTTTTAGCAAGTCATGTGAAGAGCATGTTAAGCATGTGAAACAAGTACTAGATGTCTTACAAAAAGAGAAGTTGCTATTGAATATGTCTAAGTGTGAATTTGGAAAGACCTCACTTGTTTACTTGGGGCATATTGTGGGAGAAGGAGAATTGAAGATAGATCCTTCCAAGGTCAAAGTCATTGTGGATTGGCCCAAGCCCAACAATGTAACAGATGTGAGAAGTGTTTTGGGAGCAGCCCAATATTGGAGGAAGTTTATTGTTAATGTCTCTTACATTGTAACTCCTTTACATGCTTTGACAAGTTTTCAATGGAGAGAAAAGAAACAAAAGGAATTTAATGAATTGAAGGAAAATATTAGTTCAAACACTGTTCTTTCACCTCCTGATTTGAGACAACCATTTGAGATCCAAACATATGCAAGCAATTATGCAATGGGAGTAGTTTTGTTACAACATGGTAAGCCCATTTGTTTTCATTCATAAATTTTTAATGGAGCAGTGATTAACTATCCTACCTATGATAAGGAATTGTATGCATTGGTACAAAGTGTGAAGAAGTGGAAACACTACCTGTTTGGAAAAGAAGCTATTGTTCACACCAATCACCAACCATTACAATACTTACAATCACAAACCAAGCTACAACAAGCAAGGCAATTCAAATGGATGGGATTTCTTCAACAATTTCACTTGGTTATCAGGTATAAGAAGGGAATTTTTAATAAAGTTCCCGATATGCTTTATAGTCCTTTTGTTAGTTATTCAGTTATTCTTAAGCATAATTCTATCATGCGTGAGAGCTATGTTGAGAAATATGCTTTAGATTCTAATTTTAAAGAAGTTTATGAAACTTTATGTCATTCTAACCAAGTTGAGGATCTGGACTATCATGTACATGATAAGTTATTTTATCACCTTGGCAAGCTTTTTATTCCACAGGGTCAGAGAGTCAACATCATAAGAGAAGCACATTCTTCTCTTATTGTTGGTCACTTTGGTGTAGGCAAAACAATGGCAAATTTTCAAAGGTATTGCTATTGGCCTAAGATGAATGAAAGTATTTCAAGATATGTAAGAGGATATTCATTATGTTCTACAAGCAAGCCTAAAAACATAAAGTTGGGTTTGTATACTCCACTTCTGGTACCTACTTGTCCTTGGGAAATCATCTCTATGGATTTTGTAGGAGGTCTACCTATGCCAAGAAAGGGTCATGATTATATTTTTGTTGTGGTTGATTGTTTCAACAAAATGTGTATTTTGATGCCTTCTAAGAAACAGGTTACAACTGAACAAATGACACATATGTTCTGTCAAAATGTTTGGGTTCATTTTGGCATGCCCAAGTCCATTATTTCTGATCGGGATTTTCGATTTGTTGGGAGTTTTTGGTCAAGTTTATGGGAACTCATGGATACCAAGATGAAAACGAGCACCGCTTTTTATCCACAAATAGATGGTTAGATATAGGTGGTGAATAGAATGGTAGTACATATTCTTCATGGATACTGCAAATAGCATCCTAAGCTTTGGGATGAGCATTTACACTACATTCAACATGCTTATAACCAAGCAAAGAATTCCTCAAATCAATCTTCTCCATTTGAGGCTTGTTTCGATTATTTACCAAAGTCTCCTTTAGATTTTATCTTTGGGAAATATGTGGCTATTGATGGTCATAGTGATGTTGACAAGGCCAAGATGTTCATTGAGCAAGTTTAGTTTGTGCATCAAACCGTTCAAGAACAGTTGGAAAAGAGTCAAGACAAGTACAAAGAAAGACATGAAAAGCATTGTGTTGATCACAAGTTCCGAGTTGGAGATGAAGTTTGTCTTTACATTAGCAAATAAATGCTTGAAGGAGAAGGTAAAAAACTAAAACCACTTAGATATGGTGCTTTCAAGATACTTGAAAAGATTGGGAACAATGCCTTCCATTTGGATTTGCCTCCTTATGTGCATATGTATGATTTTGTTAATGTTGAGAACTTGATATTATATGAGCCTCCTTTGATTGATGATCAAGGAGAGCATGTTCATATTCCATCAATTGAATATTTCTTGCCAGATTTTCTTTTAGAATTTCATGAAGATACAATCCTTGACATGAAGACAAGGTCTTCAAAGCAAGGGGATGTTGATTACCTTCGTATTGGTCTCAAAGGCACCAATCCAAGAAAATCTATATGGATTGAGGTTGGAAAGGTGAGGGAAATGTAACCTCATCTTCAAATAGACTGAAAGTAGTCTTTTGGAGATCCAAAAGCTTCCCAATGGGGAGGAGTGATCCAGGGGATCAAATTTTGCTTAAAAATCAAAGTGCTCAAAATTGATTCAAAACGGACACGTGCGTAGGCCTCGTCCTCACTATCCCAACGCAACTTGAACGAGTTTAAACGGACGTCGTATGAGTTAGATATCGTGTTCTGTTCATTTTTCCAAACATGCAAAATTTTGCTGACTGTGCAGTCCATATAGTCTTGACATGGAAGCTGACTGTATAGTCCGTACGACCATACAATGACATGGCAGATGATTTGGATGTTGACTGGGTAGCCTATGTGGAAAAAAAGTGGATGAATTTGGTGTTGACACATGTCATTATTTTGGCAAGTGGTATGGTTCCACGTGACCCAGTCGTGGGATGCCACATGGCACCCCTCTAGTGTATTAAAAGGTGGGTAGTCCATAGGGGTCAAACCCCTGACCTCCATATGGAACGTCAAAGCTTTGGCAGTTCTCAAGCTACTAGCCCAACCTTGGGTGTCACTTAACCATATTACTTGTTTAAATTTATTTGAATTCGTGTTAATGTTTGGTTAGCGAAATAAAGGGTTGGGGCCTAGCCCTAGCCCCCAACACATACACCTTTCAACCATACCATGTAACCAGGGCACACACAACGATTGGAATTAGAGTTAAAAATTGGTCATATGAACTCTACTGCATGACCACACACCTTCGCACGAAGGAGCTAGCCGACAAGCGCGCAAACTATTAGGTCATTGACCACATGGGGCCATACGACCGGGTTCTCCTCCATGGATTGGGGGCCGACGCAAATGGTCCTAAATTTTCACTTATTTTGTGGGATCAAGGCATGTGCTAGGTTTTGGCATGGAAAATACACAGAGGATGAATTAGTCTAATAGTGGGTGGAATTTGGCAAGCAGGTACAACAAGCTTGAAGGGGAAAACTTCCAAGAGGTGTAACTTCTTCATTTTTTGGCCAAACCAGGTGCCAAAAAATCCCAACTAGGGGTTTTTGGACGTTTTGGAGCCATCTATTTTGTATTTTGAGCATTGTAAGATCAATTTTTAAGAATAATGAAAATGATCCAAGGGAAGCTGGACCAGGAGATGTAGCCCAAGAGAGGGGTGAACTCCTTTATCATTTCTTGTGTTATGTGTTCATTTTTTTATGGTTTTTATATGATTGATATGTTTCTCATGATTAAGTAAAAACTCATTAAATTTATGTGTTATTAACTTGATCCAATTACCCAAACACATACCATTTTTACACTTGCAATTTTAAGGAAAACAAACCCATTTCAATTTCAGCTCACAGTAAGACCATAAGGAATCTGTAGATAGTTAGAGGGTCTTGTCAAATGTGGTGGTGGAGGGTTTTGAGTCAAATAGACAACATGAGTTGGTTGATTGGGTAATATTCCTTGAAAAGAAGCATTAGGATGAAAACCTGGACCCCAGGTAGGATTCATAGAACCTGGATATGGTTTCTTGGGATTAGGGGGTACAAAATAATTTACTTGAGGATTCCCCCCCCAGGCAGTTGTTGATTTCCTTGGAAAGGAAAATTCCAAGGTTGATATTGTAATCAGGGGATATATTTCCCGTACACTAGGTTATGACCCCCAACTTGGGGTTTCCCCTCAACTTGAGGTTTCTCCCCAACTTGAGGTTGGACCCCAACTTGAGGTTGGCCTCCAACATGAATTTGAAAACCAATAGTGACATAATGACTTGTTACTCCAACTTGATTGGAGTTACTTAGGCTGGGACGATTAGATCCTCCAGGTGGAGATGGAGGAGGAATGCTAGGACCCCGGGAGAGAACATGTGTAGGTGTAGGAACAAAAATACTAGCAACATTATACCCAGGAGGAACAAAAATATTAGGCCCTTTGGATGGACTCTAGGAAGGATTAACAATTGAAGTATTCAGAGACTTATACCCAGGTGGAAGTGATGGATTTGAAATAAGCGGAAGTGGTGTACCAATAGGAGCTTGATTTATTACCGAAATTTCGATAGAAACATTGATAACTTGTGGGACCATGGTAGAGATAGCAAGCTAGAGAGGAAGAATTGTATGAGAACCAACCAACAATTGGTCCGAGACTATGAAAACATTACTGGTCGTTCCAGTAAAATGATCTAAAGGTATTGTATAAGCAGTGGAATTCAAATTCGTATGTGATGCCATAGGTTGATTATAGGTCCTCTGGCGTAGGTGAATCATTCCTAGTTTTTCAAAAATATCATGTCTCGAAGAGGTCCTCCAAAGAGAACGGACAAGGACAGAGCTAGGATAAAAAATTCCAGTAGTATGAACCAGAATTCCAAATGACTCAGTCTGAAAGGGTGGATCGTCTACATCAGATTCTGTGTGAGGTCTAGTAGGTTTTCTAGTATAATCTTTAGCAATAATGTCTCCCGATGAATTTATCTAGAGCAAAAGTGGATCTTGTAGAACACTCAATAATGGATTTATAGGAAGTATTGATTCCTCCAATGGAGTAGAACTTCCAATCTCAGAGGCTACGTTGTTATTGACTGCTCCTTCAGGAGAACCCTCCAGTGACTTAGGAAGCAAAGGAGTGTATTCTTCTGGATCTTCCGGAGGTAACCCTTGCATCCTATGTGAACGACGAGGGCCGATGTTGGCCGCACCAAATAAAGAATGAAATAAATCTATGGACAACTAGAGAAACAAATAGAACTCACTAATAAAATCTAGATATCAAACACGCAAACAAACCTTCTTATTTCGAAGTCACTAGTTGGTGATGAAATCCAACGTCACGAAATCAAGACAAGAAGGGGTTGGGATAAAGCAGGTGGAAAATTTACGTTGACAACCTGCTTAATGGACTTACACCTGGTGCAAGCTCCCACACATAATCATGGGTATACCCTCCAAGGAGCCCGAGTGAGTTTGGCCAATGTCGATTCCAGGTACCGTGAAGACTTGCCTCTCCACATTCACCTCATGTAAAGAATATAAAGAGATAGGCTAGTAAGGTTACCAATTACGACAATGATGCCTGGGGAAGTAGTCGACAGTTTGATCCATGTGCAAGGGAAGGGTATCTAAGCCCGAAATCAACTTGAGAAGCTCCCCACAATATTTTCTTCTCAAGCGACCCCCAATAATACGCACAGTCTCTACACTAAGACCAAAAATGTAGGGTGAGGAACTCTGCCGGCCCTAATGTGACCTCGTGATTGACCCTTGTGTTAGAAGGGCTTCCCAGGACAAAATGTAGCAAGTGGATTTGAACTCTCCCTATTGTTATAACCCTATGTTTCATAGGATCACCTGGTGATTCTAATCTCTTATTCTATTTGCATTGTATTGTAAATAATATTTTATGATGCAAATGATTTACAAAAGAAAATAAAAAGAAAAAGGAAAGAAAAGAAAATAAAAGAAAAGAAAAGAAAAATATAAAAATATAAAAAATCAAAAGAGGGTATAAAAAGATAAAAAGAGAAAAGAGAAAAGAGAAAAAGATAAAACCCCATGGAATAAAATTGGTTTGATTCATACTGTCTAACCATGATCAAGCCCTTTAAATTTATGCACATAGGATAGTGAATAAATTGGGCTAAACAACCTAATCTTAGCCTAATTATATAGGTTAGTGAATAAGTTTGGCCAAACAGTCTAATCTTGGCCAAACATCTTAGGTTAGAGTAATTATTGACCCAACAATTTAATATAGGATAATGTGCTAGGTAATTAGATTAGGATATAGGTTAGCATGTATTATTTCAATAAAATTGATGAAAGGTTGATTAAATGCCTTTGATTTGAGTTAAAATG
Organism: Picea engelmannii; assembly: GCA_009831015.1. Classification (NCBI taxonomy): domain Eukaryota; kingdom Viridiplantae; phylum Streptophyta; class Pinopsida; order Pinales; family Pinaceae; genus Picea; species Picea engelmannii. The sequence goes on from ML785861.1 coordinate 382,370, forward strand.
ACGTGTTTTTGACCCCTTGGTGACAAAACAAAGAAAATGAAGCTTGCAAAGACCCATAAAATATTTTTATCCTAAGTTCTGTGGTGATATGACAAATTTGGTTCTTTGCAGATAAAAAGCACACTAATCTCAGTAGTCAATCAAAGTGTGTTTAGATCTACGGTCAACAGTGAATATCATACCCCCTCGACCTTTCTGCCTTTAACGTTGGGGGGGTTCTGAGTTGGTGGTTTTCCTGGTGCGTGCCCCTCATAACGTGTCAACTTCACATTAACTCGGACCCCCCTCACTCATTACTACTTACTTCCTACCCCCCCTCCGATATACCACCAAACTACTCATCAATACCACTACCGCACTCCGCTGCCACACTCCACTACCATGCCTACACGTCACACTTCACTCACCCCTCGCACGTCACATCCTATCCACCTGTTGTCTATTCAATATACTCCATGTTAACGCCATCCATTCGTTGGCCAATCAATGTTTTTCCCCATGAATGCTACCCGTTCAACTCATCATCTGCTCCATAACAGACACCTCAATCCACCATTTAACTCTGTTCTTTCACCATCCCCACACTGTTCATCGATCCAGATGCTGTCGACACCATCATTTATCATTCTCAAGATAAACACCATCAAGTTCATAGTCAACAAGCGCCATTAAACCTAGTAAACACAGTCAACATCATTTTATATTGCAGATATCCATTTGACAATGGTCCCTAAATCTAAATCCTCTGAGACTGAAGAAAATCCTTTCCTCCCTCCTCCCGTTGACCTGGATCATGTCCCCCTGGCTGATAAAGACTATCTAATTGTAGATCTGAAGTGTGAATTCGACTTTCTTGAATTACACTTATGGCTCAAAGATATATTCCTAGACCAGAGCGACAAGATCAGACTCTAGGATTCCAATATCCCACTATACTTGTTTCCCCAGACTTACCATTTTCCCAAGTTCACCATGAAGTGCCAAGCTTACTACTTTCCCAGTCAAAGGACCATTGTGTCTTCGTCGGGTGAAACTCTTTTCACCATCACCCCAGAAATAATAAACCAAATGCTGCAGATACCCAGAACTGACTCTATCTCCCCCTTATCCATTGAAATCCTTACTAAGATTTACCAAAAACTCTCTTTCCCTCAAAGAGCTCAAATATTTGAACTCTTCCTACCTGAAAACACACAGTTGCCTAAAAAACATCCCCCGTATCACTCTTCCATCTTCTCAGTCAAAGGAAACCAAATCATTTATGTTGGATTAATAAGAGGGGGGGGGGGGGGGTGAATCAATAATAGTGTAACTATAATCATTTTTATTCAAATAATACAAGTGTTATATCAATGCAGAATTATTATCCAATAACGAGCAATAAGAAATGAACAATTACACACATACACAGTACACTAGTGTTTTACGTGGAAACCCAAATTGGGAGAAAACCACAGAATTATTTTTCTTATATGTCTTGAAGAATTACATTCATTGGAAGCACCAACTTCCTTTGTTTTCTAGCTGCAACTAGAAGGAGCTTCCAACCCCCTAGTTTCTGAGGCTACAACTGTTACACGTCAAAATTACTCAACTGGATAAGTGTTGCATGTTCCTCTCAATTGTCGTAAGTGTCACATCTTCCTTACAACTTTTGCAAGTGTCGCAAGTTGTTCACAAGTGTCGCAAACGTTGTTCAAGCATACTGCCATAACGACGACACTATGGAGACACTTAAAAACATCTCATACACTTGATTTGGAGAAGGGGAACTGGTTAACTGAAGTCAAGGAACTCTTATCACCTAAAGAGAGCTCTTAAACAAAGGTTCTGAGGGTGAGCGCTCCCCTACATCAGCCTTAGGAGCGTTGACGCTCCCTTATAAGGCCTCAGGGAGTGTTATAATGCTTGCCTGCCCCTCTAAAGGAGTGCTATCCACCTTTGGAGCGCTGGCACTTCCCTCAAGATTCCTAGGGAGCGCTACAATGCTCTGATGCCCCTTTTGAGGGAGTGTTGCCTAATCTGATGCAGTAGTTGGCCCGTTGGGGAGAATAAGGAGAGGATCCTTCAAGTTTAGAAGGTAGTTGCATTCGAATTATTGGTTTCATCAGAAGATCCCTGATCTAAGGAGGAAGTTCCTCAATTTGTTCTAAAGATAACTCAAGAGGTTAAGCTCCTCTTAACCTATATAAGCAAGCTCTATGATGGTGAAAAGGGGGGAAGAATTGCTAGCATCAAACCTATGATCTCATAGGGAACATACAGTCAGTCAAAGGAGAAGTGATCAGTGAAGCTTCTATCATCCAAGTTGTGGATCTTTCGAGCAAGGGTTAGACAAAGGGGACTTGACGAAGCTGTCGCATTCGCATCTACGATTGTAAGTACTGCTATCGTTATTCTCATCAATATGACATGCTTGGCCTGTTTCTTTCTAGTTCGTGTTTGATATCACATGAACCTATCATTGGTAGATAGATCTATTTTCAAGCTAACATCAATAGAGTAGGAAGCGGTTGTACTTTGTTTGTCTACAGGACTCAGCGAGGAGCGAGAGTTTGGAGCTCGGTTTGGAGTGTGCAGGGACAAACATCGATAAAAAGGTACTGCTGTTCTCCTTCCTTCTCATGCGCTAGTTTGTATGGATTTGAAAGGAAGTCAGTGTCCATGTTAAGCACTTTCTGTCTTAGAGTAGGGTCTAGCTCTTTGAGGCAATCTACCTGTCCACAGGGAGATTTTCCTACAACAGAAACTGACGACTCCACTGGGGAGTCCTCAAATCGAAAATTCTTGTTTTGATTTCTCCTCATAGACCTTGTTTTACCCATTGATCATTTCAGACCTGGTTCACTCCTCTTTTGATTGGTTTCATGAGCTGATTGGCTCCCTACCCCATCACACCCAGCCTAATTGTCGAAATTGAACTRCAATTTTTGAATTTTTTGACACTTTTGGGAGTTTTTGAACCTGGCGCCCCTGTCCCCATGTTAACAGAGTGCCAGCGCTCCCTAATAGACTTACACAGAGTGCTACAATGCTCCTTTCCTTTGGCAACAGAGCGCCAACCCTCTTTTGGCCAATAAACCTTTCAGAATTGCTTTTTCTGGGTTTTTCCTCTGTGTCTCTCTTGCTGGGTAACCTTGTGAGTCAATCCTTCTTCTTTCCAGCCTTGACATCTGTCTTTTTCTTGGAGAACAGACATCTTGCTTTTTGGATTTTGTAGACTCCTTCACTATTGTTGCTGATTTTTTCTACCATTTGGAGTTTGAAACCCATGTATTGTCTTTCTCTCTTTTTGACTGAATGAAAAACTCTGGTGAAAGTCATCAAAGGCCTACAAATCTTTTCATTTGGGTTTTAGTTAAGATCATTGTTCTTCGAACTTTTCTTTTGGCTGTGAAGTTTGATTTCTCTTTGATTGTTTCTTTTCTTTCACTTCTTGTTTTGATCACAACGAGAGGGTGTATTGTTTGTATTATTCTTGCTTGTGTTGGTCTGATTTTCATTCATCCAAAAAGATAATTAGAAAGACAAACATTGTTTTGAATTAATCGTTATTCATATGAAAACAATAGAAGGCATCTTCATGATTGATTATTCATAATTAGAAGGTATCTCAAAAGTTTTATCATCACATGAGGATTTGATTGAGGAAATTTTGTTTGAGGACATTCCTTATTTGTGCTTGTTAGTGAAAAGAACTCTCTCGCTCCCTTAGATAGATGTTCATCGAAAAGAAATGACTTCTTATCATCTTTGATGCATCTTTGGGACTGATTCATAATTCCATTCGTTTCACTTCCATGCACCACTTTTGAGTAAAGAACAACTCTAAAATGGACGCTAATTAAAAATTATCTAGAAATTTTTCTTTTCTAGGATCCTCCACCAACAGTAGATTAGGCTTAGTACTTTGGATTAGGCTGTGAGCATAACTCTCCAAATTTTCCAAAACAAACATTAGCATCCTAAGTTAGGGAGAGTCAAATCCAATCATCTTATAAGTCTGCCTGGTATCCCCCTCTAACACAGGGGTTACGCACGAGGTCGCATTCGGGTGAGCTACAGGGACTAACCCTCCGTGGTTTAATTGATTGTGGTGGTCAGATCGTATTATGGGGATCTCTTAAACGTAAATCCACAATTACTGCGTGGAAGCCTTTTAGTTGATTTCGGGCTTGATACCCTGCCCGTACGTTCGGATCGGACTGTCGACTATTCCCGCCCAGGGGCTGACTGTGAATTGGTAACCTTAGTGGCCATAATATTTAGGGTCTTACACAAGGTGACAGTGACGGGAAGTCTCACTGTACCTGGAGCATACATTGGTCAAACTCACTAGGGCTCCTTGGAGGGTAAATCCACAATTACTGTGTGGAAGCTTGCACCAAGGCGTAAGTCCATTAAGCAGGTTGCCATTGTAACTGTTCCACCATATCCCTGCCCCCTGTGGACTTGATCACGCAACGTTGGGATTCATCACCAACTAGTACGGTCATCAAAAGAAGGTCCTGTTTGCTTGGTTGTGATTCTTAGATTCTATTAGTGCATGCTGTTTCTTTCCGGTAGTTGGCCATAGATATTTTTCGCCGACTCTTTTTCACCAACATCGAACCTCCATGCCATTCGCGGAGGCTACAGGGACTTCCTCCAGACAATATGGAAGGAAACACCCCTTTACCCCCTCATTCTACTGAGGAATCTCCTCAACAGAGCGAGGTTCAAAACACTACGACTTCCCAGGAAGAAGTTCCCACTCCTTTGGAGAATTTTCGGATTGTTTCAGAGTCTCCGAAATCTTTTCGCATTCCAGAGGGATATGAACGACGTGTCCTCCAAATTAATTCCGCTGGTGAATTTGTCGTCGTCAATCCTTCTGGCATTCCGACTGGGTCTCATCAAAACCCTTTAGTCGATGACCCCTTTTGGACTGCAGACATTGTTCGAAGTCCACCACGCATGGTGCAAGATATTTATGGAACTGGGGAAGGTGTCGATGCACCCATCTCCTACACCATACCCCTAAACCATTTTACCGGTACCACTACTTTTACGGCCACACCAGCCGTTGGTCCAAACATACCGTCCGTTGGCCCAAGGTCTACTCTTCCCCTCCAGATGACCCATTCTACAATGGTCCCTCACATTCCGACTATTCCTGCCGGTAATGCGGTGGTCAACCAAGCTGCGATTGACACACCTATAACACCAAGACCTACACTCCCTTTTGGGTTCAGAGCACTGAATATTCCCACTGCCACTACTACCCAAACCACTACTACCCAAGTTATGCCAGGAAGTTCCATACCTATCCAACAACTTGGAGGGACCAGTCTTGGTGGTCCTAATCTGCTCGGCGACATCGGTCAGTCATTTACGTCTAGTTCTCAAATTTCGGGAACTCTGCCTCAAGCTGGGGGGAATCGTCCCACCGGAGGACAAATTCCATTCGGGGGGCACCCTCATGCTGGGGGGCAACCTCAATCCGGAGTCCACCACCAACCATACAGACAAAATGTGTCCACCGCACCCAATCCGTGGAACGTCCCTTTCCTGAGAAATCCACAGTTCTCGCCAGGACACAATTCTCAGACTCCGCAACAACCTCCTTATGGACAAATGCCAAACCCAACCTACAACCCACAAAACCCATCCGGTTATCCTCCACTCACACATTCTCCTCAAAACACCTCGAATCCTATGTACCTTGGTCAAAACCAACCTCATACAAGAGGGCCCACTAGTTACAATTATCCACATAACCCAGTGATTGGCCCCACTGGTGTCCCCATGCCACACCAGCATTACCCATAGATTAACCGAAAACTACCTTTTCTAGCTACCCTGGACCTTCCAGACTTGTCTCGGTTAACGAATGATCCTATTTATCATTCTCTGGTTTGGCCAGCTATTCTAGCTAAACTTCCTTCTGATATCCCAAAATTCGATGGAAAGTCTGGAGAAGACCCAAACAACCACGTGATGACTTTCCATTTGTGGTGTTCATCCAACTCCCTCATGGATGATTCTATTCGTTTGCGTCTTTTCCAACGAACACTTATGGGTTCCACAACAAAATGATATATTGAGCTACCACGCGCATCTTTTCACGATTTCAACTCCCTCGCCATGTCCTTCCTCACACACTTCCAACTGCCCATTCGATACGAGACGGGTACTGAACTATTAACCTCCCTTCATCAGAAAACTTCCGTACATATCTCCGATCATATTCATGAATGGAGATGGCGACAAAGGATAATCAAAGCGGTCATCCCTGACCAATTGTTAGTGGAATGGTTCACTAAATCGTTGTTACCCCAGATTTCTCGTGACATTGCCATGGGTGGTGCAGTCACTGAGGAAGAAGCCATTGCCTGAGCTCAGTACTTAGACTTAGTCTATTCACAATCCGGTACTCTGTATGAGTTGATACCGAATGCTACCCGTGCCACTAACGATCCATCCAAACCATCATCTTCTTCCCACACAGATGGAGTTATTGGCTCCGTCAAGACCCAATCTACTACCCAGTCGGCTGGAACAATTCAGCGGCCTGCTTCGACAACCGCTCCCAACCCGACTGCACCCTCTTCTACCCCCCCCTCAAACTCAGGTCTCTGATGTGAATGCGGTCCAACTGACCCCTTCAAAACAACCTGGGGGTAAGAAGAAAGCGAGAAACAAACCAAATAAAAACAATAACGAACAACCAAAAAATCAATCGCAAACCCCTGTTGCCGGAAAACAACCACAACAAAAACCGAAATTCCCATGTATCATTTGTGGTGATGATCACTACACCCAAGACTGTCCACATCGCGATGAAGTGGCCAAGCTTTTTAAGGGAAATTCACAACCCGCTGTGCTTACTCAACCTTTTCCACAGCAACAATCGTTGGTTGCTCAAACCCCCACTGTTGGGGGCAGTTCCAACCCACCCCATGATGAGGCCTCGACAAGCGCCCACATTTACATGTTCAACGGGGTTAACCTGACCACTTTCTCTGCGACGTATGACACACCAGTTAAACCTGATAAACCGAAGACTACTAATGGTTCCTCACCGGAGCCGTTACCCTCTTCCGTTAATCCTCCATCTATTAGTACTCCATCTGGGCCACTTCATATTGAGAAACCTTCATTTGACTCTATCTTATGCCCTCCTAAGAGCACTATCCGGAAGTCTACCTTTAATCCTAATTCACGGGCTGCCCAAAACTACAACATTATAGAAGATTTTTCCCAAGCATCGTGTGCTATGTCCGCCTTGGAAGTTATACAACACTGTCCCAGTCAATGAAGAATGCTCTTAGCTGCTATCGACGCTTTTGATCCCAAGTCATCAAATAATCTCACGTTTAATCTGGATGATCATCAACCACGACTCTCCCACCAACTAGCTTTCCAAATCGATGTTGTTGTTCACAATCAACAAATCCATCGAACTATCCTGGATGAGGGAGCCTCTACTTGTGTCACGTCCTTAGCTTGTTGGAAGAGCTTAAAATCACCTGCCCTTAACAAATCCGCTACGATGTTATGCCCTTTTGACGGACAAGGTTTTCATCCTCATGGATTATTACAATCCTTACCCGTTCAATTGGGCAACAAAACGGTTACTGTTGATGTCGAGGTGATCGATGCTCCCCTCAATTACAACCTACTACTCGGAAGAAGTTGGTTCTATGCTATTACTAAAGTCGCCTCGTCGGTGTTTCGATGTGTACAATTCCCCCATCAAAGCAAAATTGTCACCATCGATCAGCTTGATTTCTGCACATCCGATGCCTGCATCCCTGCTACCAACAACATTCCCTTTTTGGGAGACCATCTAGTTACGTATGAAAGCGTTGGTGTTGGCTTACTGAAAGATTATAGCCTTATGGGTACTTTCCCTACACCACTTCCACCCACTGCACATCATATTGCCGCCATCAATATGATCTCAACTATGCCTTATCAATCCTTGGAATCATTTGACCCTTGGATTGTACCTAGTCCCCTGGAATTCGATGTGCTTAGTGACACTATGCCACTTAGCCCAGTCGAGGCCACATACGTAGCTATTAAACCTACCTCTCCCTCTTCGGACAATCCACATTTATTGAGACCAGATGCATACTCGGTGCCCTCATGGTTAGATTTCGTCTGCCGTTGATTACATTTCCCATATTTTTCCTTCTAATGAATCTATTATGGAAATGCTTAGCATTGATGATCTGCCTTGGGATGACAACCATCATCAATCCTCTTTTCTTCCGCCCTTGGAAGAAATTCATCAAGACATACGCTCTGTCTTCCCTCCCGATGCTACCGATGCTCTGCAATCTCCGATCCTCACACAAGATACTCTCTCTGAGGGGAACATGGGTAACATCTCTACTACGATCGTTATTGATATTTCGATCAAAGAAGGTGTCGTGGAAAACATTCACCTTGGTGCTAATTGCACACCCGAAGAAGCGGTCTCTTACACCGCTTTGTTCAAGGAATTCCGTGATGTCTTCACATGGAGCTACGAGGAAATGTTAGGGATCGACCCTTCCATCATCGTACACGAAATCAAAACCTACCCTGACGCGAAACCTGTTTGACAAAAGCTTCGCCCGGTTCATCCCAAGAAGATCGTGGCTATAAAGGTAGAAGTTGAAAAACTTCTCAAATCTGGCTTTATCTACCCCGTCCCTTTGACCGAATGGGTCTCCAACCTTGTTCCGGTTGCCAAAAAACAAGGGACCATCTGTGTTTGTGTTGACTATAGAGATCTCAACAAAGCTTTCCCTAAGGACAACTACCCTATGCCCTTCATCGACCAAATCATTGATAATTGAGCAGGGAGCGTAATCTTCTCTTTCATGGATGGCTTTTCTGGGTATAACCAAATTGAAATCTTACCTGCTGATCAACATAAGACAACCTTTATTTGCCCATGGGGAACTTTCACCTATCGAAAGTTACCATTTGGCCTGAAAAATGCTGGTGCCACTTTCCAGCGGGCCATGTCGTACGCTTTCCATGATATCAAGCATATCGCGGAGCCTTACCTCAATGATTTACCTGCCCATTCAGCCAATCGATCTGATCACATCGATCACTTGTAGGCAATTTTCCTTCGATGTCGGTTCTATCGTATTCGCTTGAACCCACACAAGTGCATTTTCGCTGTCGAATCTGGTCGACTCCTCGGTTTCATTGTCTCCAAAGATGGGATCCGGGTGGACCCCTTAAAGATCAAGATCATTCTAGCCTTACCCCCACCCACCAACTTAACCCAACTCCAAAGTTTGCAAGGCAAAGCAAACTTCCTTCACCGTTTCATTTGCAACTACGTCGAAATAACTAAAGGGTTTATGCGGTTGCTGCAGAAAAACACCCCTTTTATCTAGGATGACACTACCCAACGATCATTCGATGCTCTCAAGCATGCCTTGACCCATGCTCCCTTTTTACACCCTCTGGATTATACAAGGGACTATATCCTTTACTTGGCCGCCTCCGCTTCCACTATTGCGATGGTGTTAGCTCAGGAGGACCCCAACGACGAAGAACATATGATTTACTACTTGAGAAAAAGTCTATCTGGACCCGAGCTCTGATATTCACATGTCGAGAAACTGGCTACGGCAGCCGTCATCGTTGTCCAGAGATTTTGCCACTAAATATTATTACGCACCACCACGGTAATCGCAGACTCCAACCCCATGTACCACGTCTTGACACGTCAAGTACTTGGGGGAAAATATTCAAAATGGATCGTTATTCTTCAAGAATTCGATCTTGAGTTTATGAAGGCCAAAGCCAAAAAATCCCTGGTGTTTGCAGAGCTTATC